>CAUYQG010146585.1:0-31827 GCA_963574415.1 Tarsius wallacei
TACCCCAAGTGCCCATGCCATAAGAGATAAGATAGACAAGTGGGACCTCATCAAACTGACAAGCTTCTGCAAAGTCAAAGAAACCATCAAGAGAGCAGGGAGACAGCCCACAGACTGGGAAAAAATATTTGCCAACTGTATATCTGACAAATGCCTAGCATCTAGAATCTAACCTTATTTAAACAGTAATATTAATAAATCTAGTTTGGATCTGTGATCCAGCTGATGAACAAGTCCTTCCAAATCCCTGCTCCCCACTCCAGGAGCTTCCTCCATTGGCAGTGTCTGCACCTCACTCACAGTAGAATTTGGTCTCGTCTGGGCTGCAGTGTTTGTTAGCTGGACAGGCCTGGAGGACATGGAGTGAACTGGGTCACACAGTCAGCATCATTCATCATGCCCAAGACAAATCTATCAAACATGCAGCTTCATTGGCAACAACATGGAAGGTTAATGGATCTGTTTTGCAGGAGAAATCCCTCCAAAAGTTGGCGTGTCTGAACGAGTTTTATTTTTGCAGTGCTGTGTTCATCTTGGGTGCAGTAATTGGCTAATCTGCTCATCGTGTGCTGAGCTGCTTCATGACTAGCCTGGCACTGCTTTGTCTCCAGTGAATAGCAGGGCTTGACAAAGGCAAATGGGAAAGAAAGTCAAGCGGAACCGAACACTGAGAGTCATTTGCAGGGATCTTACAGTCCTAGAGGAGAAACAGTGTCTTTGGAGAAGGAGAAAGCATCTGAGAATAAAGCGGTTGGTTCAGGTTTCTTTCCTCTTTAACAATTCTGCAGCAAAGAGAAATGCCCGAAACCTGTTGGCAATCAGACCTGAGTTTTGAGCAATATGGAGCCTGTTGGGCTCTGGCCCAGATCTGTTCCCTCTTGATGGAGTGACAGCAGCTTCGCCCTGCTTAGTAAGCTATGCATTGTCTTAATTTTTAATGGACAGTGGATGCATAATGACAGGATGTTATCAGTGCTGATTGGGCATAACCTAACCTACCCTCTGGCACTTTCCATCCTTTGCCAGCTGTAAGAACTGAGGGACTCATGTGTTACAAAAAACGCAAGGAAGAGAAAACTTTAGGATTAAAATCTTCTTTCATCAGTTAATGAGAAGATAATGAATGCCCATGGGACCTCTGTCTTTCACTAGACTCGGCAATATTCCATCAATCCTATTTTGCTGTCAGTTGCATGGTTTGGAGATTTCCTAAGTAAAATTATATATTAGGCTGGGATGCAACCCAGTGGTACATTGTTGACAGTCTTGGGTATAAGACATTTTACACTCTTGACTTTCCAACAAATTAATGGCTATGGATGAGTGCAATGAGCAGCTAGTGATGTTGGGATTATTAGTTTCTAGGACTATGCTTTGAACCCTGTGATGTCTAAAAAGCCCTAGAAGGTGAATGCATCTGCTGGATGCCAGAAGTCATTATTCTGAGGGTAGAGATGCACAATAATGCCAGTGCAGGAAGGGCAAGTATATAAAATGCCACCCCTCCTTGTCAAGGCAACTGTGATGATAGATTCAATTCATCTACTTGCCTGGGTTATAGGGTGCCCAGATACTTGATCAAAGATTATTCTTGGGGTGTCTGTGTTTCTGGATGAGATTAACATTTGAATTGGTGGACTGAGTAAAGCAGATGGCTCTCCCCAGTGTGGGTGGGTATTGTCCAATTCTTTGGAGGCCTGGATAGAACAAAAAAGGAAGAGTAATGGAGAATTCACTCTCTCTGTGAATTGTTCTCAAGCTGAGACATCTATCTTGTCCTTGGACTAGAATTTACACCATCTACTATCCTTGATGTCCAACTTGCAGATGGTAGATCTGTTCCTCTAGAGAACCCAGACTAATGTGGGGAACTTGCAGATGAAACTCCCAATAAAAGTCAAAAATGTCAGCTTCAGTGAACCTGAGTCACTTGAGTTTTGTGTTTAACACCTGTTACCTGTCCAGAGGTATCTTACCTCATACCTCATGTCTCCATTCATGAGAGAGAACACTGGCTGTCCAGAGAAAGACACCTAATGGATAATTCTTACTCTGAGAAATATTTCCACCAGGAAGTGTTAAGTGAACTGGCCTCCAGTGGATACAAGGGCAGTCTTGTTGAAATGAGATGTACTCATGAAATGTAAGCACACTTAAACTTCTTAAGAGTCCTTGGAGACCTGGCCCACAGATGTTGACATGTCTGTGCCATTTATCTTTGGGTAAGAAACTCTCTTAGCTGCAGTCCTTGCTGGCATCTCAGAAGAGCACCAAGGGGAAATCCTTAAACATTGCAGAAACTTCTGAGAGGCAAAATGAAAGCAAAAAACACATTCCAGACCACAGCATCCTGTATCTATTTTCATCTCTGCCTCCCCTTGGACAAGCAACATGGCTCCATGGGGTCTCTAGGACAACACACTAAGGATGCAATGACTCTTCCAGGTTTGCCAGAGGTGTCTTCCCATTTGAAGGTGTCTGACCTACCATCACCTCCCAAAAGTGGAGAGGCATCTCAGAAGGAAATTTTCTGCTCCCAAGAAGCTGAGAGGAGTCTTCCTCCTCTGGGCTGTAGAAGGCAGGCTGTGGGGAAGCCTCCCCTAATGCTGTCCCTCAGGGAAGAGAATTTGGAGACAGAGACAAAGAGAGAAAAAGGTTCATGAGCATGTCCTTGGCACATCCAAATCCTCACTCTGCACCGCAGCCCCCCACGTCCCAAGGGAGTTTTCTCCCTTGCTGGAAAAAAAAGTAAAACTTGCTAGAGTTGTCTCTTTGAACCACTCACAACCTGCAAGAAGAAGCCAAGTTTTTAGCATAGCTTCCCAGACCCTACTCCTGTGGCCCCAGCTGGCCTGGTCTCATCTGTCCCCTACACCTCGAGCTTGTCCCTCCCCCTCACAGCCTACTGCCAGCCCTGAGCCTTGTTTCATCTGTAAAAGTTCCTTTCACTGAGAAGTAGAGATTTATAACAATCACCACCAACAGAACCCTGTCCCACAAGCCATATTATATATACGACATCATTCTTGGGATCACAAGAATATTATGGCTAGATATCATTAGGCCAGATGGTCAAGGAAGCTCCAAGGGCAGGTCCACCAATTGCCAAATGTCACACAGATCACATGAGAGCCAGGGTTCGAGTCCCACCTGGCCCCTGGCCCACCAGCTCTCACAAGGCTGGCCTCCCATAGCTGAAGAGTAGTGAAATTTGTCACCCCACAACAGGATACTTTGGCATAAGAATTATTTTGAGCCAAAGGCAATTGAGAAGAAACAAACACAAGAAAATCTCTCTGCTCTCCCTACTTGCCTAAAAGTGGACATACATTGACAAAGGTGTCCCTCTTCCCCCTCTACTCCCCTGTCTGCCACAGAGGACAAATTTTTGTTCACTATAGGTGACTTTAGACCCTTATCAGCCTGGAGACCACAGAGGAATCTACTCGTCGAACTTTACTAACTAGCTTTGATCTACTGGGATTTTGCCATGACTTGCCTCCCCTACACCCTTTTGTCTTTGTCTTAGATGAAGATGCTGTGTTAAGTCAGAGCTCTAGGCTACCTCTTTGAGAGTCACTCATTCCCTGGATATTTCCCACGTACACATGAGAGAAGCACATCTGTGGACTTTTGTTTATTTTTCTCTTGTTGATCTGCCTTTTGTTACAGGGGTCCCAGCTAAGAACTATGAAAAGTAGAGAGAAAATTACTTTTTCTTCCCCTACACAGAGCATGTGCTCAAAAGGGAAATAGCCCAAAATGGACACAACAGATCTTCCTTCTCCCACTGGACAAATAGCAGGCACAAGAGCTCCATGAGCCTAGGAGCTGGTCTGTGTTCAAGACTGGAGACTCAGCCTTCTCCACAGAGCCTGGCTTTCATGAGGCTGATAGTGAGTATTGGGGGCCAAATGTGGATTAACCTCCCTTCATGCACCAGCCCCCAGCACTGTGAGGACTAAGACCAGGCTCAGAGATCCCAGAAGAATGTTCTAGAAGAAGGAATGGCAAAGGTACTGAGGGCCAAGTATGGACATCAGGCTTTGCTCTGCAAAGACAGGACCTTGGAGGGCTAGTCACTCAGGAGTGAGACTTTAAGAGGCCCTTGGCCTTACAGCAAGGCTTCCCAGACCACCAGTTTTAAATGGCTCCAACACTCTCAGCCCCTTTATCCTCCTTTGTTTACTAATCTCTCTTTGGGTCTTGGCATCTTCTGATATGTAGGATTTGCTTCCTTTTCAGCATCTGCCTCTCCCTTTGGAGCACCAACTGCAGGAGTAGAGACCTGTGTCTGCTCTGTGCCCGTGTTCTCCCCAACAGCCATAGCCCACAAAATATTTGTAGGACAAATAAATGAATGAAGGAACATAGGAGGCACAGTGCAACCTCCAAGAGCCAATCTTTTCCAAATTAATACCATGCACAACTCAAATAGTAAGGCCATGATGAGTACTGGGAGGATATTGGACACAACTGTTTTAAAGTTCATAAGAAAGACTAAACACCTGAGAAAAGCAAAGAAGATTTTAAAGATTAAAACTATGAGGAAGGGCCCGGCTCGGTGGCTCAGCCTATAATCCCAGCACTTTGGAAGGCCAATGCGAGTGGATTGCCTGATCCTGTGGGATCGAGACTAGCCTGGGCAACTTGGCGAGACCTCACCTCTACAACAAATAAAAAATTAGCCGGGCATGGTAGCCCATGCCTGTAGTTCTGGCTACTTGGGAGGCTGAAGCAGAAGAATCACCGGAGCCCAGCAGGTTGACGCTGGAGTGGCCGTGAGTGTGCCATGGCACTCCAGCCTGGGCAACGGAGTGAGACTCTAACTCAAAAAAAAACTAGGAGGAGGGTGTTGACTTGCCAGGAATTCAAACCGACTAAAAAGCTTTAACAGTCAAAACAATGTGGCATCAGCACATGGATATGCAAAACAAAAGCAAAAATTAGGGTAACAAGCAGTAAGTCCAGAGACATTCCTGAATTTACTTGTATACCAGAAAACAAACAAAAAATTGAGTATCTCAGCCCACTGGCAGGAGAATGGCTTATTTATACCCTGGCTCTGTATTTGGCTCTTCATCCGAAAGAAAACCAAAGCAAAACTTGTATTTTAACAAAAATAGAGATAGATTAAAATCTGAAAGCAACGAATAAACTGACTGTATTTGAAAGAATGTTTATATACACTTTTAAAACAAAGAAGGAAAATCAAATGCCCCTTGATATACTTATACATAGATATACTTGAAGATATGATAATCATCTGGATAGAGGTAGCACAATGACAGAAAAATTTGGGAAGTCAGCTGACAGAAGAGGGCCACTGTCCCTTAGAGAGAAATTGATGAAAAGGAAAAAGAAAGCTGACACAGTTGTTTAAGTGAATTAGATAAACAAGGTGATCAGTTTGCCCATTGGAATGAAAAGGATATATAGGACTCAGTAGTGGTCACAGAAATGCAGAAAAAAAGGACCATGAAATGCCCTTTTCTTTCATCATCAAGCAGACAGTCATTTAAAGAATGCCAGTGCCTGGTCCCAGCAGGATGTGAAGAAACAAACTCCCCAAGGGAGAGGGAAGTAGAAATAGCTTCAAACACTTTAGAAAGTCACCTGGTCATATGTACTGGATTTTAAAATGCACTCCCAGTGCATGGAACTCTTCCAGAGATATCACAGCATCAGTTTATGAGGACCTCCATCCACGATGGAGTGATGACTGTACAACCCTGAATGATGCCCAGGAGTTACTCAAAGTGGACTTGGAGCAGAGGGAGCCCACCTGGCCTGGAGAGAGAGCAGCACCTTCGGCAGGCAGAACCTGCTAGAATTTGCATAGAGCCTGCCCCCTGTCTTACTGCTAACAATCTTTCACCCACGCATACAACTAGAGGGTGTTGAGGAATTACAAACCCAACTGCTTGTCCTATGTGTGTAAACATGCATGACACCTGTGATCTAAACTCAGCCGTACTTGTTCCTGAAACTTTGTGCTGCTGCCTTCAATATCAACTCTAAGAATCCCCGATACAGGGTCTTTAGACCTCATCCCTCTAGCCTGACCGTATTCATCCCTGCCTGACACCAAGGACAGATAATTTTTTCTTTCTGTGTAGCAATGATAGTAGCATTTTTGCACACACACCAGGTACCAACCCCATGCAAGCACTCTCCCCACTGGTTCAATCCTCCCAGCACCTTAGTGACAGGTGTTGCTGTCAACTGGAAGCTGGCACAGCTGGGGAGGGAGGAGTACGGCTAGAAGCCAGATCTACATGACTCCTGGCCCAGGTGTTTCAGCAACTCTCAGGATCTGTTCAGCACTCTTTAATCTAGTGCCTTACACAGGTGGAAACCAGCAATAACCAAAAAAAGGTGCCGTAGCTCAGGGGCTCACAGCTGCTCTAAATGTGCTATTTTGAACTCCTCAGATTTCATCTTATACCTTCTCTGCAGAACGGAGTCTCTGACCCTGGAGAACTCCAGTGCTGTGAGCTGAGCCAAGTTTCTCTGGAAGTGGGAAGTACAATTCAGCACCCCAAATGCATAGACAATCAATTAAAATAGTTTTTCTAAATGTTTTGTTTCTACCAACATTTTTTTTCTAAAACTTACTGCCTGCTATTTCTTATGCACTAGGGAGCATTAACAGATGATTAAGCAAATGGATAATTAGTAAACAAGTATTAATGAAAGAAAAAGCATTGTGTTTTGTCCACATAGGCTCAGTTTTAAAATATTCCTTAACTAGGTCAGAGCAACTCGTTTTGGTAATGGTGATGATAATGGTAGTGATAGTGATGATGATGATGATGATGGTGGTGATGATGATGGTAGTAGTGATGATATTAATGATGAAGGTTGTGATGATGATGGTGGTAATGAAGGTAGTGATGATCGTGATGATGATGATGATGGTGGTGATTGTGATGGTGGCTACAATGGTAATCATGGTGGTGATGGTGATGATGATGACGACTGTCATTATTATTATTATTATTATTAATTATGCTGAAATGTTACATACAGCACTTACTACAGGTCATGCATTGTGCAAACATCTGGCATCATTCCTATTCCCATTCCTATTTTCCCTTTCCCCACCCTCCTACCCTCCAATTTCACTCCCCATGCTCCCTTTATCCTCCTGTGTCTCAAGCTTCATTTCCGCTTCCCACATTCCCAATCCCCTTATTTCTTCTCTCCTTTATTCATTCATTCATCAGTTTAGTCATTCATTTGCCACCTACTAAGTATCACGAACAATTGGTCTTAGTCTAGGCTGCAAGGTTTGTGAATTACTAGAATATTGGAAATTCCTTTTGCCCATCTTCTTGCTTTCAGGTAAGAGTCAGTGCATCTTTATCCTCAGGAGACTTCTCAGGGAGGACATAAATGTGATCCCTGCTGGATCTCATCCCTGGAGCACAAGGAGGAGCTGGCATAGCCTCCAAAGGCCTGGCAGAGACATACTGCCCACTTGATGGGTGGGCTCCTTTCAGGGCACCTTGGGGTTGCTCAGCTCTGCATAAGAGGCAGGGAAACTGGGGGCACCAGGTGGAAGATGGGAATCCTGTGGAGCTGCAGTTTTTGCTTGATCTACAAAATGCATAACAGCAGACCATCAAGCTCTCCTGTGTCATGAGAACCCACATGAAATGCAAATTCGCAGCCAATGACAACTGAGTCTGCCTCTGCACAGCTCTTTTTCCTGGCATCTGCCATCCCCAGATCCACAATCATCAGAGGAAAGCGGTGATAGGGCCTGTGGAGGAGCATCGGGGTCACCAGACCAGCCCTGCCCTCTCCAGCACTTTGGCAAAATTTTTTGTAAGCACCTTTCTTCTAAAGACACACACAGACACACACACAAGACAAGTGATTCCTGAAATGCAGTCCATTAAGTAACCCTACTCAAATCCTGAATAAGAGCTGCATTCTTAAGGGGCACCTGGTGACTCCACAAGGCTGAAGAGGTGTCACCTTCTGAACCCTACACCACAGCATCACCGAGCAGGCAGAGAGCACAGTAGCAAGGCAGGTATACAGAGGCCCCATGGGAAGGCTCTAGGTCAGCTCCATGCCCTCCCCACTGAGAGTCCTCACAACTACACACCTGGTTTCCTTGCTTGCACATCAGGGCAATAGTCCCAGGCCTCAGTGCAGAGTGGCTATACCTGCCATGAGCTCTGGGGTGGCAATCTGTACTTACCCACCCAGCACTAGGGGGCTCATTTTGTACATGGGCTATCAGAAGGCTACAACCCATAGTTCTAGTCACATGCACATGCATGTGCTCAGACCCACACACAGATGGGCACCTACACATAAATATAACTGTGTTCTGTATAGACAGGACCAGGGACTCTGTGTCTGCAGGATTCAGCTTTGTGGGGAAAGGACACACAGAATCAATCCACAACCCAATGGATATGAACAGAGAGGCCTGGACAGAGATGGATGGAGTAGTCAAGTGTGGTGATGGCCTCAGTGTCTAAGAGTCAAAGTGTCAGGCTTATGGCCACATTTTACCTCCAAGCAGTTATGTGATCTGGGACAAACACCTTAAATACTGAGTCTTGACCTTGGTACAACGTAGATAATAAAAGGGCCCCATGTTACTAACCTGGCACAGTACTGAGTAGGATCCTTATTGTTAGTTACTGCTATTGACAGATATGTGGTGAATGCACTAGCCATGAGAGCAGGAAAGGTAACTGGATGCTCCAGACGCCTGTGTATGACCCCCACATGCACGTGTGTACACATATGTATGCATCTGCTCACACAGGCACACACATGCACATTGGCTCACACTCTTGTACACATGCACTCATGTGTCCACATGGGCAATGGCCAGCAGGGCTGCTGACATGGTCACATGAGTCTTATCCACCCACCCAGACCCGCAGCTTCTCTTAAATTAGAACCTCTGAAATCATCACCTAGGGAGAAGCCCCAAGGAAGTGCATGTCCCCAGATGTACCCCAGCTACACTCCACTAAGAAGGTGCGACCTCAGAACCACCCAAAGGGGCTGCCACCCTCCATGCCCTCCTTTGTACAGATCAGGTAGCCAAGGAGCATTTCATGGGGAACTTCCCGGTGTTCTAAGAACCTGGAGCCCTCTTGTGGGGCCCAGGAGTGCCAGCCCCTAATCAGATGGCAGACATCGGATACCTGGTAGCGGAATTGTGCCTGCACAGGCCAATAGAGCAATCGCCCATCTCCAGTATGTAAGAAGTTGTCAAAATTGCCAGACCCCTGGGGGAGTGTGGCACCCTGACTAAAATCCTGAGCAGCCATGAGGCTTATGTGGGAGCTCCACCATCTACCCAACTGGTCCGTGGAATTCAATCCAGGTAGTCACCAGGACTCCTGGGAAGTGGGAGCAAACTGCTGCTGTCCAGGACTCTGGGAACATGAGAATGTCAATAGAGCTGAAAATGTTGTTGCCCAGAAATAAGACTTGGGACAGTGTGGCATGAAATGTCCAGTCTTCGTTGTTCTGCTCTTAGTCCAAAGGAAGCACTGCCTGCTGTCCCCATCTCCCCTGCTCCCCACCTACCCAAATGACACTTCTGGGCTCTCACCCCCAGGACCTGATTCCCTCTCAGAGTCAGGTTTAACTAAGCTGTGGGTTTCTCTCTGTATGAGTTTTCTGTGGTGCAGAAACAAAATACCACAAACTGGCTGGCCTCAAACAACAAAAATTTATTTTCTCGCAGTTCTGGAGACCAGAAGTCTAAGATCTAGGTATGGGTATAAGGATCCTCCCTGCTTCTTCCAACTTCAGGTGACTTCCAGAATTCCTTGGTTTATGACTGCATCACTCTAATCCCTGCCTCTGTCTTCAGCAGCCTCCTCTGTGTGTGTCCAATTTTCCCTCTTTTATTAAGATGCCAGTCATCTTGGATGACTTGGATGCCAGTCCACACTAATTCAGTATGACCTCATCTTAACTTCATTACATCTGCAAAGGCCCTATTTCCAAATGAGTTCCATTCACAGGTTCCCAGGATCAGAATACAAACATATCTTTTGGGGGCCCCCATCAACCCACTACAATGATGACCCATTCCCCCTGCATGCAGCAGGTTGTCTGGGGCATCACACGTGAACTCCCAACTTCTTTCCGGCTGAGGAAATTTCTACCCGTTGGTGAGTGTCTTGCACTGGGTCACTGTGATCATGGTGAATCTGTGATGAGACTGAGTAAGGACTCAAGTGAGACGACGCCTGGACTCCATGGGCTCTCATGCATATGGCAGGATGAGAAATATTTGTCTGCTTGTCCTTCATTCCTGGCACAGAGCTTCTAAGGCCCTTGGAATTTCTGAAGTGCTAAGTGCCTTAGTACTTAATGAGGTGACATGTGGCAAGGGTTCTTGGACAGCCTCAGGATGGGAGCTGGTTGCCAGGACAACAAACCATGTGGTTAGAGGATTGAAAATTTCAGCCCCACTTGTACCTCCAGGGCAAGGTGAAGGGCTGGAGATTGAGTTAATCACCAGTGGCCAAAAATGTAATTAATCATGCCTATAATGATGAAGTCACCATGAAAACCCTAAAGGACAAGGTTCAGAGAGCTTCGGGTTGGATATGCCAGAAGAGTGGACATCCCAACTCTACAGGGACATAAGTTTCTGTCCTTGGGACCCCTTCAGACCTTACCTTATGTGTCTGTTCTTTTGTCTGTTAATCTGCATATATTCTTCATAATAAATCCATAAATGTAAGTAAAGTGTCCTTGAATTCTGTGAGTCATTAGAGTATCTATCAAACCCAAGAACAAGCATGAGAACCCCTGACTGTAGCCAAGTTGAACAGAAGTGTGGGTACCCTGGGGACCTACTACCTGAAATTAGTGTCTGAAATCAGGGCAGTCTTGCAGTACTGAGCCCTTTTAACCTGTGAGATCTGACACTAACTCTAGGTAGGTAGTGTCAGAATTGAACTGAATTGTAAGATGCCCAGTTGATGTCCAGAGAGTTGGAGAATTTCTTGGTGTGGAAAATACCCACTTGGTGTCAGAGGTATAGTGAGTGGAAAAATACCCACTTGGTGTCAGAGGTATAGTGAGTGGAGAACCGTGTTCTCTCTTTACACATTGAGGTAGGAGGCCCCCTTCACAAGTGGAACAGGAATCTAGGCCTTTGGCTTCAAGTAGGGCCCCTCTCCTCCTAGTGATACCCCACTCCCGTCCTGCTTCCCCTCCCCAGGCAGCGCATGCAGAGTGTGAACTACACAACCCTTCTCCCTGCAGGGTGCGAAGGAGACAGGACGCTGAACCCCACAAGGACCAAGGAAGTCCCTGCCATTCATTCATTCATTCCACCGTTTGTCCTCTCTCTACCCACACACTTCTGAGACACACAGTTAAGATGCAAGTATGACAAGCCCTCACCTCCAGGAACTCCCGCAGCAGTGGGAAGGCACAGGGAGAGATGTAGGGTCTGTTCTTGCTCCCAGAGCTCTCGGCCCAGTCTGGGGCCAGGCCCTCCTCTCGGCCCCTGTTTCCCAGTCAGGATGGGGGATCATCTGGGTTAAGGGACCCTGAGTAGCAGGGCCCTGCAGGAGATGCTGAGACAAGGAGAGGGAGCAAGGGTAGGCCTGCTGACACTGTCTTGATTTATGTGTCCCCCTCCCCACCAAGAGAGATGGCGAGAAGGGAGGAACAGCCAAAAGAAGGCAGACAAGTGTCCATCACATTAGAGAGCATGAGACTCAGCCAGACTCACTGAGAGTCTCCCTGGCCTCTTGAGACCTGACACGGGGGAAGATAGGCCAAAGAGACAAGGAAACAGCAGCAAAGGAATCCCTAGATCCCAGCCCTGGGCCTCCACAGAATACTCCCTCAATATCATTCTTCGAAAGTTCATGAGTACCACTCAATTATGAGAAATTTTCTACTGCAGAGACTGCAAAAAACTAAAAACAATCTAAAGGAAGAAGAAACATTGGCCATAAGCAAAAGAAGAGCCCACAAATAGCACCAGAGAAACTCCCCCAAGGAATCGGAGAGCATTTCCCCAAAGACTTAAATAAAGTAGAGTCTACAGAATTCACCTCAAGAATAGCCAGAGACTGAGGAGAGAGCTGTCAGAGCTCAGAAACAAGATGGAAGAAGGCAAACACTACATGAGTACACCAAAAAAAAATCATGAGGTAAGGCCCAGCCAGTCCACAGCCCAGGGTCTCAGGGACAGCACAGAACACAACGTGGAAAAGAAAATCTTGAAACTCATTACAGAGAGGACCTCGGAAGCTGGAAGGAGATGAGGCAGATCTGGAGGAAGAGAAGACTCATGCAGGGAGAGGAGAAAAACTTTTCAGGTATAAAAGGGAAATTTAATCTTGGAAAAACACATCATACTCCTGGCTAGAAAGAAAAAGAAAAGAAAGACGAAGGAACAGGAGGAGAAAGGAGCGGGGGGGAATAGAAGGAAAAGGGAAGGGGAGCAAAAGGAGGGGAGGGGAGGGGAAGGGAGAAAGGAAGGAGGGGAAAAGGGGGGAATTTCGCAACAGCAAAATATGGTCTAGTGAACTTTTTAAATCTTAAAGATTCAAAAATTATGTAAGTATTGTGACTAAAAATTTTTTTGTCACTACAAAAAAAATCTTTTAATTAGCTGGGCATGGTGGTGTGGGCCTATAGTCCTAGCTACTCAGAAGACTAATTTCCTTGAGCCCAGGAATTTAAGGCTTCAGTGAGCCATGATCGTGCCACTCCACTCCGTGTTGTCCCATGTGTATTCATGGCTTTTTATGACCTAAGCAGGGATTGAAGCACTTTACACACATGAAGCCACTTCATGTTTTCCAACAACTTGCAAGGTGGATACTATAATCCCCACTCTACAGACGAGGAAACTGAGGGAGGAGAGGTAAAGCAATAAACCCAGTGCCACAGAGCTCAGGAGTTTGGGAGAAGCAGAACCGGGTTTGTTCCCAGACATGGCTTGCATGGCTGCTCTCTGGCCAGCACCCACCTATGATGGCTTCCAGGTACAGCACCCCGACTCTGGGAGCTGCTTCCAGAGCTGAAGCTCAGTCATCCCATGGGCTCTGCTCCTGATGGTGCTAGGCATGAAAGGTACATGCTCCCTGAGACCCTAAGTTCTGCCCTCAGGAGTCCCTGGCCACCGTCGCTGGTTCTGGGGTCTCAGCAGGCTGCGCATCCTCTGGAGCATGGACACCTGCAGGAAGAACCAAGTCAAAATGGGTACAGAGGGAAAAAAGAACTCCAGGTGTTGATGAGTAGTGCAGGCAGGTGGAGTCCACAGGCTGCAGGTCCCATGAACCAAGGCACATTGTTGAGGTTAAAGTGTCAGAGGGAGTGGCCTCAAAATAGATGAGTAACCTTAGAAAGCAGAAATAGTAGAAGGGCTGTGCTCACTGGCCATGACAGACGGGCCACGGTGGGATCTCTGGAGGAGCAAGAAGGAGTGGCATGGCCAAGTATGTGGGGGACCAGGACTTGGGCTCTACTGAGGTCATAACTGGGTGTGTTCTATAGAGGAGTGACTGTGACCTTGAGCCAAAACCTTCCAGGAAGGGCTGGCAGGGACCCAGCACTCCCAAGAGACAGCAGCATAGAAGGTGGGATGCTGGGTCTAAGCATCCATGATGAGAACACATGGGGAGAAGGGGAAGTGATCTTCTCACCCAGGCCTAGTGTCCCAGGGGGAAGAGGAAGAACAGTCACCCCTCAGGAACCACCTGGAAACATATACCTGGGGATGGTTATGTCTGTCAGGCTCAGAAGCTCCAGGGACCCTCAGGGAAGCAGTGGGGACAGAGAGTGCTATAGCAGGGCAGGTTTGGGGAGCTGGAAAAGAGGGATCCTGCTAGGGGCTGAACAACATAGAGAGCCCTGCAGGATACGAGGCAGTTGGGGGACGTCCTGTGGGTCTTGGGCTTCCTAGTGACAGAGATAGTATGTGCCAAAGTTCTGGGGCCAGCTAGGGAGGGGAGGGCCAACCTTTATCCAATTCAGAATTGGTGTAGCCCCAGACAGATAATGGATGAGTGAATGAGTTCAAGATCTTGACTTCAAGTAAAAACAAATACCCACCGGGATACACACACAGTCACCTGTCCAAATACCATCCAAAGCACAAGAAGCCGGAGACTTCAAAGGTGTTGGCACTGCCCTGGAGCTCAAGGTTGGGTGGGGTTGAGGGTATATATTTGCACTTTCTGCATACAGCTCTGAAGCCCCTGTTTGTTGATCATTCCTGAGTTCCTTTGCCCAAATTGTCTACACACATTTCTTGGCACCATGTATGCTCAGATACATCTTCCTTTCGGAAGAACAAAAGTGTGTAATTAGTTGCAAAATTACTTTCTTGTCTACAGCAGTTGCCAATCCTAGTAAAATAATTTTGAAAAATGTACCTGCTCAGGGAACTATTACCTCCTCCCACTGAGTATCACCTGGGGGAAGGGATGAGTGATCAACTATGGGCAGATAAGGCCCCATGAGAACTCACACCGAACAAACAAACCAAACCAAACCAGCCACAAGCAGTTGTGCTGCTGACTCTTCAGAACCAGGCGCCATCCTGTTTAACTTCTGGCAATGTGTTTATTGATGAGACATTAATAAATAAGCCTGACAATGGAGATAGTTGCCATTAATATCTCTGGGTTCCCAAGGGATAGACTCATCATCATCTTTGTATGTGCAATAGCAAAATGTAAACAAATACATCACACAGATGCCTATCAATGAGAACTCTTCTCAACATAATTAAATGCATATTTTATAATAACATGCTTGGGAAATCTACATAAGTCTTTGAGATGGCAATATAAAATAGATGCAGCCTTATAATGCCAATTTCTTCCAAGTGCAATTAAATGCCTGGTTGGAGTTTCAGAACTTGTCCCAAGTGCTCTAAAAGCAACTTCCTTTTTCACTGGTGATGAGATCCCCTTGCTGAAGAGTCTTCAATGATAGCAGTCACCTGAGAGCTACATAAGTTGCGTGCACTTTTCCTGTGACCCCAAGAAGGGCCTGTCCACCCTAAAGGATGGAGCAGTGCTCAAGTCATCCACAGGCCGACTGATTGCTCGCAGGTTCTCCACAAATGTCCAGGGAATTGGACTGAAAGAGGAAACTGTGCCATTCCTTTTGCAAAGCCCCTCTAGTTTAATCACAGACAATGCCCAGGGAAGTCGTTTTCTCATTCATACGGAGCCCTGCAGCGAGTTACCATGCCCAGACACGCTTTATGCCTGGGAGCTGTCCACAGTATTGTTCAGGTGTGGCCCTACTTCACCTTCACAACACTGTGGGGATTCACTAACAGCAGACCTCTGTGCTGCTGATTCCATATCCTACTCCTGGACACTTAGGAGTCTTGTTCAATGCTCCTGTCAGGTGTGTCCACATGACTTGTTTTGTTCCAGAAATGAGAGTGGAAGGTACATGTTCTCTCTGGCTTGAACTGAATTGCTGATAAGACTCTTTCCCTCCTGCCATCCAGAAGTAGGTACAGAGATCAAAGCTGGAGACATCCCAGAGTTGCAGTACATGTGTCATATAAGTGAAAAATAAACATATGGCTTTACACAAAGAGGACTCTAAGATTTCATGCAGCATGAACTGGCCCATCCAGATTAGTGCAGTACTGTCAGGTTGAGTCCTCCCCATTAGCTGTGTTGCTACCTGGTATCCAAAGACCTTTGAATAGCCAGTCATGTGCAAAGATGAGGCAAGCTTTGGGTTACCTAAAATGAAAGCACCAACACAGGTTTTTAGAACAGGGTCAACAAACTGTGTCCTCAGGCCAAATCCAGCCTGCCATGTGTTATTGTAAAAAAAAAGTTTTCTTGAACACAGCCATAGTGTTTATTGTCTGTGACTGCTTTTGTGTGGAAGTGGCAGAGAATTGAGACCGAAACCATATGGCTCACAAAGTTGAAGATATTCACTATCTGGTCCTCCCAGAAGAAGTTTGTCCACCCTTGATTAAAGCAATAAATGTAGACTTCATGTGGATACTGGGGTGCACCCTTATCACTCCCTTTATGTGAAAATAAAGGTTTCTGGGGAGTCTACTAAGCACAAGGCCCTGAGCCTTGCTCCAAGTGGCTCATCCAACACCCCAGCAACTTGGCAGAGGCCGATTCTATGCTTATCATCATCTTTAAGACTGAGAAGATGAGCCAGAAAGCAAGCAACCAGCTTGAGATTATGCAGCAGACACACAGACACCCAGCCCAGCGAGTCTCACCTCCCCAAAAAGAGCGATGTCCTGCACAGCCTCTTGATTAATAGTGGTCACAGATAGGAAAGTATATGGCAGCTGTGTGCAAATGCCTCCCACCTCTCTCCGAGGTAGTCTGCCTGCCGCCCTAGAGCTGGTCTCTACCCCTGACCTGGCAACTACTGTACAAGCCCCCAGCCAGGAGGTAGAGACTCATTTCCCCTCATCCCTCTGGCAGAAGGGAGTCTGCCCAGCAGCCTTCCTTTATTAATTTTTTTCTTGCCTTCTTCCCTTTTTTTACTTTCTTTGTTACATTAACAAATCTTCCAGTTGCACTGGTGATCACAATCAGCCCCTGGGACTCAGTCTTAGGGGGCGTAAGGCCATTTGCGTCCTTGTTGCCTTATTGGTAATGGTTGAAGAGACAGTCAAGGCCAACCACTCACAGGTAAATGCAGACATGGGTCCACTCACCTGAGCCAACCTCCTCAGTCAGGCCTGGATTCTGTGAATCTGAGGGAGAGTGAGGGAAAGTCAGATTTAGACACAGGAAGGACCTGGGAATGCCAGACTGTCTACCAGGAAGAGAGGAAGATCAGGAGTTACTGTACAGTCCTCGAGCCTAGAGGCAACCTGGGGGCTCAGATGGAAGTGCTCCTGAAACATTGCAGGGGCTGGCTGCGTGCAGCATGGAGTATGCATCAGACATGTAGGGAGAGGTGCAAGGGGCAAAGAGGAAGGGGTTTGGGGGAAGTGGGGAGGAAAACTAATCCAGGCTGTGTGCTTCCTGGAAAGATGTTGACAGGACCCTCAATCCAGCCTGAATAAATTGAATTTTCCCATATCGATGCTAAAGGCCATTTATTCATTGACTCTACATGGTGCCTGGGACATCTGCAGACGTGGCACGTGCATTATTTACGACCAGGACAACTTTTGGAATTATGAATTTTAAAACCCTCTAAAACTCACCACATTTTTGTGCAGGCTCCATTTAGAGAGCAAGAAGATGTCTCAATGATATTCTCAGTGGGAAATTAACTTGGCATTGGGACTCTATCATTTCCAGATGCATCTAAGATTCCAGTCCTCGGATTTTTCCAACAGATTGCCTTCCTGGGCCCCGTGCAGACCTATGTGCTGTGTTCATCAGCACCAGTTCTACCCACATAAATACACTGGTGGCCCACAGAGAATACAAGCAAAACGTTGACAGTCGCTGGCTGGGAAAACTCTAGGCGGTCAAATGGTGATGGGCCAAAAGTTTCTCATCTGCATCTCCTCCTCCAGAGCTGTCCCTGACTCCAATGGCCTGGATCTCCAAAGTGAGTCTAGCAAGATCTCTCATCACGTTCCCCTAGTCAGCCCTGACATGTCCCCTTGGTGGCCCATGACTGTCTTGCAGATGTTCTATCTTTAATAGCTGTTAGTGAATCATCCCTTCTGCCTGGAATTTTCTGAGGTTAAAGGCTGTGTGGAGGAAAGCAAGTTGGCTGTGCAGGCTGCTGCAGGAGGCCCAGGTGGGACTCCCAGGTGTACAGTCCTGCCTGCACCATCTTACCTAGTAAGGCAGGGGCCACAAAGTTAGACAGCCCATGCTCTTCCTGGCTGCTGGCTCTGACCTTGTTCTGCCTGGCACATTGCTCCCAGGCTGGCACATTTAAATTTTACTCGAATTCACCTCAAAAGGAACATTTTAAATTATCTATTGAATTGGTAAGGAAGTAGTTGATAGCCAGGGTCTTCTGAGCTGCCAAAATTCAGCCATCACTAAATGAAAGGCACAGGCAGTCTCTGTGATGGAAAATCGGGGCAGTTCAGCCTCCTAGTGGTCTCCCTTTCACCCCCTGTGGCTCTCTAGGGGCAGCCCCTCCTGGCTGAGCTGTGATATTCAGGGAAGAGGGGAGGATAAGTTTCATGTCTCAGTCTGGGGAGGCACTTCAAGCTGAGGAGGAGGGGATAGGCCATGACCACAGCCATCAGGACCTCAGTGGGACCTGAAATATGATCATATATGGAATAGTAGAAGCACAAGCACATAACTCCTCAGCCACTACCTGTGAACAAAGCCCACAGTTCTCCCTGCCCCATACACCCTGCACTCATCCTCAGGGCAGAAAATATGAAAGTAAACCAAGAGACACTAAGTCATTTGCAAAGGGGGTCGGCCACTGCCATTGCCCTGGACAGCAAGACCATCCCAGGTCCTGCTCCCCATCCCCATTCCAAGCCTCTGCTTGGCCCTCACATGACCGAGGCTGAACACTAAAGTCTCCTCTTTTATAGGGAGGGTTATAGTAGGAAATGTCCTTGAGAAGGCTATGATTGATTCCAGGAGGTCGCATGAGTCTCTGGGTGCAAGGGCCCCAGCCCAGCCAAGGAGACTTGCAGGGTACAAACATTCTGCCTCCAGACTCCTTTTGAGCCACCAGCTTCTGAGGAACAAGAGGAGAGTGGGTTTCAGCAGAGGTGACACGTGACCTAGGGCAGAGATAGGAAGCTCCCAGATTCTGGCATCTCCCTCCAAGCCACCATAGGGCAGTCGAGGCTGTGTGGGCTCTGGGGACCACATGCTACACACAGCCCAGTACTGGACTAAACAATGCCTCCCTGCTTATTAAGACTCCATCGCCAGAAGCCTTGGCTTACCCCACTGGAACTTACAGAGTCGAGCAAGTTAAATCAGTTTGCTCTCCACTTCTCATGTGTGAAATTACACCACCTATGGAATTTGTTAGCAAGCTCGGCAAATAAGAACATTCTCTCCTCATTCTGGAGCTATATCCCACGCTCCTGTTTGCAGAGATACGTGCCTTACAGCCGCAATGGTATTTGCTCTTTCTTAAAACCAAATACAAGGAGCAGCAAATCAGATGTTGGCTTTTCCAATTGAGTTAAGAGGCGGGGTTCCAGGCCAGCAGGTCACCAGCACAACGCCAGTGAGGACTGAGATGCTGCTTGAATACTGACCCGTTCTGCTCCTGGGTCACCTGTATTTCAGAATACATTTCCTAATTGAATTAATAAATGATACAATGGTACAGCTCCTTCTTGATTTAAGAAGTCATAGACTTGGACTTCTTTGCTTTGGGGGGGTCTGTGAAACCTCTGAAATTAGATGCAAAGTTCATGTATAAACTTAATTGCATTTTTCTAGGGAGGGGATTTCTAAATTATATGTGATTCTCAGAAGCATTTGTGTCACCTAAATGGAAGTGCCTCTGATTTTGAAAACGGGAGACTAAGGAGGAAAACTGGGATCAGGGTTGCCTCCCCGGTCAGTGGAACAGGGAAGACTCTGCTTTCTCTGTACCTGCTCCAGCCTCCACACTTAGGACGGACCCCAGAGCCCAGCATAGTGGCAGGAATGCAAACACAAGTGAGTTATCACCCTTTGGCTAAAAAATTAGCAAAGTGACTTTCTAAATATTTGCATGATTTTAGTAAGATTACACCATGCCAGAGCATTTATGCAGAGCTTCAGGCCATGGGAGGTGACTGGGACTCCTGCATACAGTCAGGGCTGTAGGGAACCTAGAGGACAGCCGGCCATCTGGGAAGGATGGTGGGGCTATTGGTGAAGACAAAAGCAGAATGGGAGGAGCAGGATTAATCCCAAAGAAAAAGCATCTGAGTGAGAGGGACAGGGTCTTCTAGGAAGGATCCAGAGCCCAAGTGAGGATTCCAGCAGTGCTGACCTGACATGTCCACATGACCCCAATCCTCTCCCAAGAAAGTGAGATTATTAAGGTGTAGAAGCCCTCACCCCCACTGTGGGGGTCAGCCTAGGGGGACCAGGAGTGAAGAGCATAGAAGGTGATGATAGAGAAACACCAAAATTCTCTGTGCTCCACTTTGGGATGTCCAGCTTGGAAGTTGACCCAGAAGTGAAAAACAGTCCATGAGGGCAAATGGGACCAGGTGGCTATTTCTATGGGGGACCTCAAGGTCAAGGCAGATCACAGGGAGCAGGAGTCCAGGGCAGATGTTATGGAGGAAAGTCTAGGGTCAGGTGGTGGGGAGGGGAGAGAAGGGCATGATTCTGGGGCCACATAGTCAGTAGCATGCAGAATCCCCAAAGCTGTGGGGAGCCAACCTTCAGCTCAGGGTCCTTGGGCAAGCATCTGCTCTGAATCCCTTGACATGCCTACCAGGCACTCAGGCCCCTAGACACCTTGTCCTGCCAAGGCCCACTTACAGCACAGGAAGCTTGCTCTCAAAGGGTCTCATGGGGACCCTGGCCTCTGCAGTCAGTTCTAGCAGATGGAAAGTCAGTGCCAAAGAAAACAGAGGAAAGAGCCACCCAGACTACGTTGCTTGGCTTATTGCAGTACCTTTTCACCATGTCATGCAATGTCAGTTGCCCGACTGATTTATGTGCTATAAATGTTCCCACCATGAGTGAAATGCCCACAATTTGCACTCCAGTTGGTGGAGAGATGTGAGAGGACTGCAGACCCTGCCCTAGGACTCCCAGAGATCCTGAAAACAGGGCATCCCATATACTGCAGAATGTTTGCCTTAAAAGTCTCCTCAGGAAACATCTTCATCCCTGATCAGTCCACTCTAGTGCAGGCTTTGTAACTGGTCTGTGGATGGTGATCAATTTCAATGTCAGTGTTCAAGGGGAAACTAAGTAGAAAGTCAGACAGACCTCACTCATATCTTTAGCAACTGCTTCAGTGGCAGAGGCAGCTCAGGAGACTGAAGGCTCGCAATCATCTTTCTTGCCCTGTTGTTGCTATCACCCTGGATGTTCCAGAATTCATAATCTCCAGGGTCAGAGACCTCCAGACCTCATATCCTGGATGCTACTTTTCCATTTTCACTTTGTTTTGTTAGCTCAGACCTTGGGAGGAAGAGCAAATGGCCCAAGGACAGAGGCGGAGTCCCCTGAGTCCTGGAACCCCTCATCCCACTCCTGATGTCCCATAAACCCATGAACACCAGATTCGCAATGCTTCAGAAGTATTCTGACTAAAGTCACTGAAGACTTGCTGTGTCTTATTATGTGCCATCCCATGTGATAAAATGGGTACACAAAGTATGAATATGTTCAAAGGAGTGAAAAAAGAGAGAGAGAGAGAGAGAGAAACACTGTTATTCAGAGATAATACCATTGTCACCCAAGAGAAATAGCTAAAATTTTGTTAGAACAGAGTTGGTGCTCTGTAAGACAGCCTGATACATACAAAACATACCACCAACTTTACAATATCTACCAACAAAACACAATAACTAGTTAGAAAAATGCACTTTAAAAGATCCCACTCCATCACTTCTTGGCCTTTTGGCTAGGATCAAGTGTAGTATCTGTTTTTATCAGTGTGAAAAAGGTCTTACTCATAATTTCAGCAAAAATATAAAATACCAGGGAATAAACATCAGG
The DNA here is from genome assembly GCA_963574415.1 of Tarsius wallacei. Lineage (NCBI taxonomy): Eukaryota > Metazoa > Chordata > Mammalia > Primates > Tarsiidae > Tarsius > Tarsius wallacei. The sequence goes on from CAUYQG010146585.1 coordinate 21,609, forward strand.
GGAAATACACAGGACTAACTGTATAGGAAAAGCTCAATTTTACCAAAGGATTTAATAACCTATGAATTGTCCTTTGAATTGATGGAGAGACCTGCCCAGTTCCTGCATAAAAAGACTTAATATCGTGATTCTTTGTTTATTCATCTATAAATTATATGCAATTTCATGAAATGAAAATGAAAATGAAATTGGCAATAGAAGTTTGGGGGACTTTCATAAAATGACCGTCATTTTCATTACTAAGAATAAAAAGAAAGAGGTAAAAATAAGAATAATGGATGAGGACAATTTTACTGCCACATTTACAAATTATAAAACTAGAAAATTTTTTAAGTGTTGGTAATAGGAAGGAATAAATGGCATGAAAATCTGATGTTAGGTTGACATACATCAAAGCATGAATGTGGGAATTCTAATCAGGGAAGAAAGGACAGTCACACATCCTACTTGGCTATTGCTGGTTAATAACTGAAGCAGAAAACAATTCACTTAGATGATTACTTAGCACCTGCTCCAAAATAAAATCCTAGTGGATGGGTGAATGTTAAAGAGGAGCATGTTAAATTAAAAGAGAAGGCACAGATGATTAAGCGCTTGGCCTAAGATCATGTGGATAGTCATCCTCCTCTTTCAGGTAGAGACATTAGAGTAAAGGAAAGAAAATGATGAAAATAAAGAAAAATCTATTTACTTCAAAAAATTAAAAGGCAAAAGAAAAACTAGGATGACATATTTGCAACCTATTTTACAACAAAATTCTCAATACTCTTCATCAATAGAAATGGGAAAATAGCATGAACAGGCAGTTAATAAAAGGAAAAATACAAGGGACCAATACCAATAGAAAAAGACCCTCAATGATTATCAAGAGAATAGCAATCAAAGCTATTAGGTTTTATGACATTAAAATTATATATATTATACTCGAAGATAATTTCAAGCCACAGTTGTCCAGACCTTGGCAATTTAGCACCATCATGTGATAAGAACAAATAGATTCAAGATCATGTGATGCAAATTTGATTATGTGTATTTAAAGCCTTAAAAATTGTTTATGTATTTGGCATGTCAAATTAATTTCTAAAAGATTGTTTTAAGAAAATAATCATACATACGCAGGTATCTTTTTTATAGAGTGACCTGAGTTCTTCCGGGTATATTCCCAGTAGAGGGATTGCGGGATCATATGGAAGGTCGATTTTTAGAACTTTTAGGAATCGCCACACCGATTTCTATAGAGGTTGAACTAGTTTGCAATCCCACCAACAGTGTAGAAATGTTCCCTTTTCGCCACATCCTCTCCAGCATCTGTTATTTTTTTGAGTTATTGATGATGGCCATTCTGACTGGAGTTAGGTGGTATCTCAGTGTAGTTTTAATTTGCATCTCCTTGATGACTAGTGAGGCTGAACATTTTTTCATATATCTGTCGGCTGCTCTTATGTCTTCTTTTGAGAAGTGTCTATTTATATCTTTAGCCCACTTTGTAATGGGGCTGCTTGTTTCTTTTCTTTTCCGCATCGTTCACAATAGCAAGAACGTGGAACCACCATGCTGCCCATCAAAAGAGGACTGAATTTTTTAAAATGTGGTACATATACACAATGGAATACTACGCAACCATAAAGAAGAACAATATCTTGAACTTTGCAGCAACCTGGATGGAATTAGAGTTTATAACACTGAGTGAGTTCTCACAGAAACAAAGAGCTGAGTATCACATGTTCTCACTCATAAGTGGACCTTGAACAACTACCGTATTACTATAAGAAAAGGATTGAAGTGGTGAGAAACTGTGGGGAGGGGGGTGGGCGAGTGGGAAGGTGGGATTGACAGTAGTCGATATCTGCCTAGGGAAGTGGGGGGACACCTCATCGATAAGGGTACCTGCATGGTGAATATTTGTATACCTAGTCCTGAATTGTATCCCACAATTTTAAATAAAAATTAAGAGAGAAAAAAAAAGAAAAGAATCAAATGCAATGATTGCCATATAAAAATGTATCAACATCATGAAAAAAAGTGAAAAAGTGAAACAACAGGGGGGGGATTCAGCCAGTGAACACAATTGGTTTTGTCCCTGTTACCAAAGAGTGGATTCCTTATAACAGTACTAGTGTATAGCCAGCTGTGGAGGCTCATGCCTGTAATCTCAGCACCTAAGGATGGCTGAGGAGGCTGGGATGAGAGGATTGCTTGAGCCCAAGAGTTCAAGACCAGCCGAGGCTAGGTAACATGATAAGACCTTGTCTCTACAAAAAATTAAAAGATAAACCAGATATAGTGGTGCATACCTGTAGTACCAGCTACTTGAGAGGCTGAGACAGAAGAATTGCCTGAGCCCAGGAGGTCAAGGCTGCCACCGCAGTGGCTGTGATTATGCCACTGCACTCCAACTTGGGCGACAGAGTAAGACCCCCAACTCAAAAAAAGGTACAAGTGTACAAGTGTGTCCCCCCTTCCCCCTCCCTCCCTCCCTCCTTTCTTCCTTCCCTCCCCCCTTCCTCCCTTCATTCCTTCCTCTCTCCCTCCCTTTCTCCCTCTCTCCTTCTCATCTCCCATCATGGGATGACACAGCAATAAGATCCTTGCCAGATGCCCCTCAATCTTGGACTTCCAAGCCAAATGTCCAGTGATGAAAACTTGTTAAATAAATTCTTATACATTCATATAAAAGGATAAGATGCAATTATTTCAGTTCATATCAGGGAAGAACTTTTAATAGACATAAACTCACAATATATAATTAAGATCACAATATATAATTAAAGAAAAAGTATCCATATATGGGCACAATGAGAAAATGACTAGAAGCAGAAGTACCAAGAACTTAGCCATTAGTTATAAAATTTGTATTTCTTAGGTGAGTGCAGGCACAAATAGTAGTCCTGGGGGCTAAGGACCTCACCTTCACTGACCTTACAATTAGCTTTCTGAGAAGACCCTAGGAAGATGGATATGAATCAGGGGCTGGAGAGTTGGACCCCTGCAATGGGTGGGTCCTCAGACCCCTGGTGTGCAACGAGGAGCCATGGGGCTTGCCAACATGGGGGCCGGACTATGCAGCTGGACCTTAAAGCATAGAGCCCAGCCCTCCTTCCCAGCAGCAGTCAGCCTTGAGATTGTAAGTTTCTAACTCCATACACAGAGCCTCTTTCTGCTGGATGGGGCTGGCGCTGCTTCTGCTTCTAGCATCTGCACCAGCAAAGACCTGAGAGATGGAGAATCGTTGGAGGTAACACTATTTGATCTCTACAGGCGACCCAATCTGGGATTCCAATTTATTCAATTACGTTTTCCTTTTTAAGGAAGTAACAGATAATATTTGTAGAAAATATACTGCACCAAGGAAAGTATACAGGATAACTGTATACTTGGAATTCATCTGTGTTCTCCAAACCCTGCTGTTACCAATATAAATGTTTTGGTGTGATTCCTTCCAATCTCTTCTTTCTTTAAGTGCTTTTAAGTTAACTGCAAATCACACTGTAGAAACACCTGGCATTCTGCTTCTTCACATGCTGGTGCATCCTGGTCTTCCACACTGCTGCGGTCTGAGTGTGTTCTTCAAAAAGCATGTGTTAGAAATTCAATCCCCAAAGCAACAGTGTTGAGAGGTGGGACCTTTAAGAGGTGATGAGGGCATAAGGGATCTCCCCTCAGGAATAGAGTAATGCCATTATAACAGGATTGGGCTTCTTATAAAGACAAGTTTGACCCTCTCTTGGGCTTCCTCTAGTCTCCCTCTCCCTCTCCCACTCTTTTCCTCTGTCTCCCTTCCTTTCTCCCCTTCCCTCTCCCCCTCTCTTTCTGTCCCTCTCCTTTTCTTCCTCTTTCCCTCTCTCCCTTCTCTCCTTTCTCTCCTTCTTTCTCTCCCTCTCTCCCCCTCCTCCTGCCCTATTGCCCTTTCATCTTCTACCAGGGGATGATGATGCAGCAATAAGGCCCTCGTCAGAGGCAGCCTCTCAATCTTGGACTTTCCAACCCCTAGAGGATGGGCCTGGGGCCAGGGCAGCAGTGGGGGAGGAGGGTTTGAGTTGTCTAGTCGGGGGAGGCGCCCTTAAGAAGCACAGTTCTGGGTGTGCTCAGCTCAGCTGTGGTGCCACTGAAACTCACAGCTCCCAGGAAGCTGGGAAACGTGGCCCAACTTCACTAAAGCATGGAGTAGACAAGCATGTTCTCCACCTCAGCCCACTCTGAAACCCATGGACACAAAGGAGGCGTTCCATCCTCAGGGTCCCTGCCTGGAGGTGAGGCACAGGATCTGTGTTTGGCAGGAAGTGTGGGCAGCCCCCAAAACAAGGCTAAGCACACTGGTGGTGAACAGAGGTTGAGCTGAGACATATGGCTCATAGAGCGGGTTCCTGTTGCATTCTAGAACAATCACACCAGGCATCTGTCCCAGCAGTGCCCAAAAGTGCTTGTTTCACTGCAATCCCACCAACAATGGATTTTCAGGAAAAGAAAAACAAAGGAAGTACAGAAAGAAATCTATCAAGTTAACAAGCAAAGATGCTGTCCTGTCTCCAAATTCCCATTTAGATCTTAAGTGACCAGATGCCCAGCTTGAGCGGATGTGGCTCTATCTAGGGCCCCCAGATTCTTCAGTTAAAGGACAAGGTGTAAGATTCCCCTGATTACATGGGAAACTGGAGATATTTTCATGGATATGGGCCATACATCTGTGTTCCTTTGAGAAATATGTTGCACCATGTTGCTTTTGATGGATTTGCCTTTTTTTTTTTAGTTTTTGTAAAAATTCTTTATATATTAGAGTTAATAACTCAGGATTAAAGTGTGTCCTGACTCTTCTTAGTTTTGTATTGGGACCACCTTGGAGAATCAATGAACATACAGGATAGTTCCCTTTCATCTACTCCTACCCCATGACATGCAGTCATAGCAAAGCAGCCCTGAGACCTCAGACCGCGACAGCAGGCTCCATGCAAAGTTCTCAGTACTTCAGCAACACAGATTCATAAGCTTATCTTCCAGAGGGAAATTCTGCTTTTCTTAGGTTTCTGCATAAGAAGGTCAGAGCCTGTCAAAAAGACATCTGTCTATTTTGCATCTCAAGAGAAAGCTGAACTGTTGAGGGCCATCTCCATTAGAATCAAGTGAGGTTTACACAAGACATTTCTGGAAACTGGGCAGACAGACCCATGTGCTGTTTTCCTGGGAAGAGAGAAGTATGTCTTACAAAAGTGTTCAGGGGAGCAAGAGGGAAAGTGAGCCATGCACAAAGCATTGCGTCTGAAACAAGAATGAGTTAGAAGTGACTAGATTTGCCCTCTCACTGTCTCAACCTTCAAACATGAACTGCTTGGAACAGCGCTCTATTTCTGGGTATAGACACAAAACAAGGACTACGTTCTGGATCACAATCTATACATCCTTGGAATAATGGTATCTGAATTTCAAGGTGCCCTGAGATCAAGAGTTGCCTGAGGTATAAAAAAACTGCCTTTGCTAGGCAACCCCTTAGGGTCCCCTCCCACTGTGGAAGCTTTTCTGTCCTCTCAATAAATCCTGCTTTCAAAAAAAATGCCTTTGCTTGAGGTTTTAAGATTTGCTTGAGGCAGTACTGTCTTCTTGTATCTGGAATATGGGAAATATGATCTCCCTGCTCAGGTTGGGTTCCTGGTGAGTGAGGAACCTATTCCAGTGACCCACAGGCTTGAGGGGGCTACTTGCTCTGGCAGCTGCTGTGGTAACATCAGTGGATATCAATTATTAATCCAAATTTACAATTTTCCTTCCATACTTGAAATTAAAAAAACTGTACAGTATATATTCATTTATTCCCTTTATTATTATATGAATGCAAGTAGTTATTTATGTAAATGCTAGAGATTGAATATTTGTGTCCCTCTCAAATTCATATATTGAAATCCTAATCCACAATATGATTGGTGTTAGGAGGAGGAGAATTTGGGAGGTGATTAGGTCACAAGGACAGATTCCATGTGAATGGGATTAGTGTCCAGAGAAACCCTCATCCATCCACCATGTGAGAACACAGTGAGAAGACAGCTATCTATGAACCAGGAAGAGGGTCCTCACCAGTACTAGATCATGCTGGCACCAAGATAGCACACTTCCAGCCTCCAGAATTCTGAGAAACAAATTTTTGTTGCTTATAATCAGGCTATGATTTTCTCTTATAATTGCCTGAGCTGACTAAGGAGGTATGTGTGTGCATATGTACATACATTATGGGTGGATGGGTGTGTCAACATGTGTGTGGATGGGTGTGTCAACATGTGTCAACATGTGTGTATACATTCCTTGTACGTATCCATGCCTGTGGTGTACATATCTGACCATATAATATATACTGTGGCACATATTGTCTCTCAGTTCATTCTGATTATTTCCAAAATCATTTTAAATCCACTTTTATAAGGTAAAATTTATATAAAATAAATGCACTCATGAGTTTTGCCAAATGTGTACATTATGTACCTAGTACCACAGTCAAGATATAGAGTCCATCCTTCATCCCAAAAAGGTTCCTTGAGTCCCTCCTCACTCATTTCCAGACCCAGCCCTGATTCAACTCCAGGCAAGCCCCCATCTGCTTTCTGTCACTATTGATTAGATTGATCTTTTCTTAAATTTGATACAGATGGAATCACACAACGTGTACCCTGTGTCTGGCCTCTTTCACCTAACATGTTTGGGAGAGCCATCCGTGTTCTTGCACATATTGGTAGCTCGTTCTTTTTATTTCTGGGTGGTTTTCTTTCGTATATAACACATTACATATACAATGTCTGAACATATTGTATATAACACCATCTATGGATGCATTCACCAACCAATGCCATGTGGGTTGTTTGCAGTTTTTAGCTCTTTGAATGAAACTGTAATGAGTATATATGTATAAGTTTTTGTGGGGCATGTCTTCTTTCTTCTTGAATAACTGTCTAGGAATGTAATTGTTGGGTCACATAGTGAGTGTGTATTTAACTTTATAAGAAAACACCAAATTGTTTTCCAAAGTTATATACCATTTTGCAACCCTACCCACAATGTATGACAACTCTAATGACTGTATATTCTTGTCAACACCGGGTCATGTCAAACGTTTACATTTTATCTATCCCTGTGAGTAATGGTATTCCTTACAGTGACTGTTTTTCCTGATTAACAATGATGTTGGAAATATTTCTGTACTTACTACATTTATATATCCATTTTTGTGAAGTGTCTGTTCAAACAGAAAATTTTGATCAGGCAACATTTATTGATTTTTTTTTTTTTTATGGTCTGTGGGTTTTGTTTCTTACATAGAAAAATTTCACATTCCAAGGTAACAAAGAATTTTTTCTGTATATTTTCCCTTTGCAATTTTATAGTTTCATTTTTTTTCATTTAGATCTATGATCCATTTTCAGTCAATGTTTGTGTATGGTATGAAGGGTTGAAATTCATTTTGTTTCCCTGCAGATATCAATTTTAGGCCTATTTTTAAATTTTCTGTTTTGTTCCATTGAACTATCTAGCTATTTTCATGCCAGCATCACACTGTCTTGTTTATTGCAGTTTTATAGTAAATCTTGAAATCAGGTAGTATAAGTCCTTCAACTTTGTTTGTCTTTTGTTTCCAAATTATCCTCCCATTTTTAATCCTTTACATTTCTACATAAATTTTAAAACCAGTCTGCTATTTCTACAGTGTCTTCTGAGATTGCACTGAAGTTATAGACCTGTTGAGTAGAATTAAAATCTTAACAGTGTTGAGTCATCTGTTCCATGAACATTGTACTCCAGCTATTTAAGTGTTTCTTAAGTTCTCTCATTAGTGCATTATAGTTATCAGTGTATTTTTTTACCTCATTCTTAAGTAGTTCTTGTTTTGTGTACTATTACAAATGATTTTGTTGTTGTTGTTGTTGTCTGAAATTGTTAATGGAATCTCTAATGTAGCCATTATTAGCCTATGATGACCCTGTCTAAGTCTCCTTTTGACACAGGGAACTGCATCAAACACTCTCAATGACTTTTCCGTGAAATGGGCAGTCACAGGTCCTAGTGCTAACCAGAGCACAGCTAGACATGCTTTGGACCATCATGGCCAGGTGGTCATCATACCCACATGGCTTGAACCTAAGAGCCTGCACTACCCCCAAATCTCCCAGCACCGCCACTAAGCACAGCCTGCTTGATCCCTGCTCTCCCACCCCAGCCTTTGCTGACCCTTCCTCAACAACATGTGCACTCACCTCCATCTCCACTACTTCTATCCACTCAGTGACCACCACCTAAGCCAGCAGGGTCCCAGGCTCCATCTCCTACCACCATATCCTTAGGTAACTTGTCCTTATAGGGAGAGAATTTATGTTTGCATCAAAAATATTGTTCATGTGCAAATCTTCTCTCAGCTTCCTGTGAACTAAGCGGTTATATACCACATTTTTCTTGACCTGATAACGCTTCCTAAGAATTCTCTATATTTAATGATTCTACTATTGATTTAAAACACATTATTAAAAGTGGCTAATTTATCAAGTGTCATTATGACACTTCCAACAACTGGCATGAATGAATGGGTTATGTTAGAATTTTCACTATGAATTAATGCCACCACTCATTCCTCCTACCATTGTGCTATTTACCAACTGACAGTGGAGTTTTTCAATATCTTAACAATAAGCACGGTCACACAGGTGTGGGTTGCCCATGAATCAACCAGGAGCAGATGGAAGCAGTGATTCTGCACTAGGTGAGTGATAGAAAGTGATTCTGCAAAGCCAATGAGTAAGATCTGGGCTGCCTCAATGAAGGTGGAGCCTCAAGTATCCGAGACCCTTCAAGATGGGAACATTCTCACCCCATACACTGGGATAACATAGCTAAGCGCAGTAGACTACAGCTCCTGCACAGTATGCCCTGCCGCAAGCTGAAACTCCCCTGGAGCTTGTGGTGGGCTGGCTTCTGGTGGGTGACCCTGTGGGGAGGAGTGAAGGCTTAGGGAGGGTCTTGGAATGTCTTGTTGGCCCAGCCTCTCCAAGTCCCTCCTGCTGCACTTGTCACACAGCGAGCTGGGATCAGACTTCAACAATTAATATATCTTTTCCTAAAGGCTTCCCAGCCAGCACACTTGGTGTGGGTTGCCTGCAAACTTGGATTCCTACCAGACTCCGCAAATTGTGACTTGCTCTTTATCAAGTCCCTCATCTAAGTTGTCTTATCTTCCCAAGAGGCTCATTGGTTCCTCCCTCTTGTTCTTCAAAAGTTATACTCACCAACCTACCACACACAGCACATTTGGCTGGTTTCATATTTTGTTTTAATTGGGAAACAATAGAAGAGTATGAAGAATTTATTTATATTCATGGTTTCAATAATTTAATATGAAAAGAGAAGAAAAGAGAATATACAATCCACACACAAATCTGACTAAAATTTATAACTTATGATGATGAAAAAAGCTTTTGATTAAGAATCAACTTGTATTTTAAAGAGAGAAGGGGCATGGGACATGATTCCTGTGTTCTCTATATATCAATCTTTAAAAAGATATAACTTTAGGAAGAAAATACATCAAAAAAATTAACAGAAATTATCTGTGTATAACCAAATTATGGATGATTTATTTTTAATTTTCTTCTATGTGTATTTCAATGTTTTTAAGACTCTCCATAATGAGCAATTTTTAGCTTCATAATAAAGACATGTTTAAAAATAAGGGATAAGCAAGAGTTGAGGTCTGTTTATTAAAATATCCTACACCTAGTTAAGACTGCCAATGTCATTATGTGTACATTTTTCAACAGAGCTCTCATAGGCAGAGGGGATATCTCCCACCTGAGGTTGCATCTGCTCCTTTTGAATTGAACATGTGCAAGACATTTGACTCCCTCTTTTTTTTTTTCATTCATAGATGATTTTTATTTTTATTTTTTTATAATCAATATTTTTATTATGATATTGTGGGGTACAGTTAAGGGTTAGGTACACAAATATGCTTCATTCAGGCAACCTTGTTGATAAGAGGTGTCTCCCCGTCCCCAGACAGATATTTACTACCATTAATCCCATCTCCCTACCCCTCCCTCCCCCACAGTTTCCCACCACTGTCAGTCATTTTCTTATGGTAATACGTTGGATGATCAAGGTCCACTATATGAGTGAGAACATGTGATACTCAGTTCTTTGTTTCTGTGAGAGGTCACTCAGTATTATGGACTCTAGTTCCATCCAGGTTGCTGCG
>CAUYQG010146588.1:0-10103 GCA_963574415.1 Tarsius wallacei
CAATTCTGAATCAGAAAAAATAGGTAAACCGAATAGACCCATAATGAGTAATAAAATTGAATCAGTAATAGTCTACCAACAACAGCTACAACAAAAACCCAGAACCAGATCGATTCATAGGCAAATTTTATCACACATACAAAGAACTGGTACTAATCCTACTGAAACTATTCCAGAAAACCAAAGAAGAGGACTCCTCTTTAAATCATTCTGTGAAACCAGTATCACACTAATATCAATATCAGGCAGGGACATAACAAAAAAGAAAAGTAGAGGCCTATTTCCCTGAAAAATATAGATTAAAATATCCTAACAAAATATTAGCAAATTGAATTTAACAGTATGTCAAAAAAATTATCCATCATGATCAAGTGGGTTTTATTTCATGGATGCAGGATGGTTCGACATCTGCAAATAAATAAATGTGACCCACCACATAAAGAGAAGCAAAAATAAAAACCATATGATCATCTAAATAGATGCAGAAAAGGCATTCAACAAAATCCAACATACCTTCTTAATAAAAAACCCTCAACAAATAAGCCATCGAATGAGCACATTTCAAAATAATAAGAAGCACATACAACAAACCCACAGACATCATCATATTTAAGCAAGAAAAGTTGAAAAAGTTCCCCTTCAGAACAGGAACAAGACAGGGATATTTGTTCTTACCACTTTTATCCAATATTGTACTAGAAGCCCTAGCAAGAGCAATCCAGCAAAAAAAAAGAAATAAAAGTCACCCAACATGCAAGGAGGAAGTCAAAGTATCCCTGTTTGCAGATTACATAATTGTGTACCTCAAAAACCTTCAAGATTCCTCCAAGAAGCTTCTAGACCTGACAAATGACTTCAATAGAGTGTCAGGGCACAAAATCAATATTAAAAATCTGTAGCATTCCAGCACAACTACAATATGCAAGCCAAGTACAAGGTGAAAACTTAGAGGTTAGTCCCATTCACACTGGCCACAAAAACAAGGAATAATTCTAACCAAAGAGGTAAAAGATCTCTACAAGGAGAATTATAAAACATTGATGCAAAATATTATAGATGACACAAATGGAAGAATATTCCATGTTCATGTATTGGAATAACCAATATTGTTAAAATGACCACACTGCACAGAACAAATGACAGATTCAATGCAATCCAGATCAAAATACCAACTTTGTTCTTCACAGAACTGGAAAAAAGGATCTTAAAATTTACATAAAACCAACGTGTATTTGTACCACATTTCTTTCATCTAGTTCACTTTTGATGGGCAGCATGGTTGGTTTCATGTTTTTGCCATTGTGAATTATACAGCCATAAAGAAGGACAAAACTATGAACTTCGAAGCAACTTGATTTATCACAGAGACAAGGAACTGAGTAACACAAGTTCTCACTCACAAGCAGACCCTGAACAATTATCATAACACTATGAGAAAGGGATTGGCAGTAGTCGAAAACTGCCAAGGGGCGGGGGGGGCACATTTCATCAATAAGAGTAACTGATCTCAAACCAGGTGAAATGGTGACCAACGGGAGGCCCAAACTTTACCTGTATAATGACCACTTGTATACCTAATCCAGAATTGTACCCCACATCATTAAAATAAAATAAAAATTTTAAAAAATGTACATGAGACCAAAAAAAAGCCTGAATAGCGAAAGCAAGTATAAGCAAAAAGAACAAATGCAGAAGCACGCTTTGACTTCAAATAACACTATAAGGCTACAGTAACTAAAACAACATAGTACTGGTTCAATCATAGACAGACAGATCAGTGAAACAGAATGGAGAGCCCAGCAGTAAAACAACATACTTACAACCAACTGAGCTTTGATAAAACAATAAAAATAAATAATAGAGAAAAGTTATTCAATAAACAGTGTTGGGAAAACTGGCTAACCATATGCAAAATAATTAAAATGGACTCCTATTTCTCACCATATTTGAAAATTAACTGAAGATGAGTTAACTTAAATGAAAGACCTAAATATATATATTTTAAAAACCTAGGAAACACACTTCTGGACATTTTTCTAGGCAAAGAATTTATGATGCAGACTCCCAAAACAATTGCAACAAAAACAATAATAGACAAATGAGAACAAATTAAGCTAAAAACATCTGCACAGCAAAAGAATTAATCAATAGCATGAACAAAAAACCTACTGAGTGGGAGAAACTGTTTACAAATTTTGCCTCAAACGAAATGCTAATATCCAGAATCTACAAGGAACTAAAATAACTCAACATGAAAAAAATGACACCCAAAAAAGTGGTCAAAGAAGACACACAAGTGGTCAGCAAACATATTATAAAATGCTCAACATCACTAATCTTCAGAGAAATGCAAATTAAAACCACAATGAGATACCACCTCACACCAGTCAAAATGACTATTATTAGAAAGTCAAAGAAAAAACAGATATTGGCATGACGCAGAGAAAAGGGAATGACCATTCGCTATTGGTGGGATTATAAACTAGTTCTACCTTCATGGAAAACAGCATGGAAGTTTCTTAGATAACTGAAGACTTAATTATCATTTGGCCAAACAATTCCACTATTAGAGATCTACCAAAGGAAAATAAATCAGTATATAAAAAGATGCCTTTACTTGTTTATTTACAACAGTACTGTTCACAATAGCACAATCATGGAACCAACCTAATTGCCCACCAATAATTGACTGAATAAAGAAAATGGGGTATATATACACCATGAAATATTATGCAACCATGAAAAAGAATGAAATCTTGTCACTTGCAGCAACAAGGATGGAACTGAAGATCATCATCCTAAGTGAACTGACTGAGAAACAGAAAACCAGACACTGCATGTTCTCAACTATATGCAGAAGCTAAATGGACACAAAAATGAAAATAACAGATGTTGGGATACCAAAAAGAGATGAGGTGGAGAAGGGGATTAGAATTCAGAAATTACCTAGTAGTAATTCATTATCACTATAATATCCACTATCTGAGGAATGGACCACCTGAGACCCAATCCTCCCCTCTACACAATATGTCCCTGTAACAAGCATGCACATATACCATTTGAATCTAAAAAAACCTCAAAAAAACCAGAACTCAGCCATCTGTTGCTCAAAAAACTTACACCTAATGAATAAAAGCACTCAAAGGCTTAGTATAAGGAGTAAAACAAGATATATCATGCAAACAGAAAACAAAAGCAAATAAGAGTCACCAATTTTTATTAAATAAAATAAACTTTAAGTCAATAACAGTAAAAAAGGACACAGAAGCTCATTATATAATGATAAAAGGTTCAATTGTACAAAAATATTTAACTATTTTAATTATGCATACACCGAGCACCAGATCACCGAAATTCATAAGATAAATACTACTAGAATAATACAACATAAAATACTAATAATACAAAGTATAGACAGCTATACAATAATAGTGGAGAAGCCAACACGCCACTGACAGCATTAGACAGATAATGATTCAGAAAACTAAAACCCTCTAGATTTAAACGGGACTCAATATCAAGTAGAAAAATAGGTATTTACAGAACATCCATCCAACAATCTCAGAATATGCATTTTCCTCATCTATCCATGGAACAGCCCACAAAATAGACTATATATGTTTAACTATAAAGAAAGTCTCAATAAATTTTAAAAAGTTAAATAGCAACAAGCATGTTCTCGGGCAACAACAGAATTAAAATTTATTTCAATAATAAGAGAAACATTCGGCCGGGCTCGGTGGCTCAGCCTGTAATCCCGCGCCTTGGGAGGCTAAGATGAGTGGATTGCCTGAGCCCGCGGGTTCGAGACCCGCCTGGGCAGGCGAAACCTCATCTCTACAATAAATCAAAAAAATTAGCCAGGCGTGGTAGCGCGCGCCTGTAATTCCGGCTACTCGAAAGGCTGAAGCGGTAGGATCGCGGAGCCCAGCAGGTCGAGGCAGCGGTGGCCGGGAGCGGCCACTGCACTCCAGTCTGGGCAATCGAGTGGGACACCAACTCAAAAAAAAAAAAAATAAGAGAAACATTCAAACAACCTAAATACATAGACACTAAACAGCTTGCTTAGGAATCACTTTGGGGTAAGCAACAAAATTAAGACAGTTTTTTTTTTGTTTATTGTTTTTTGAATTGGAGTTTCACTCAGTCACCCAGACTGGAGTGCAGTGGCACGCTCCCGGCCACCGCAGCCTCGACCTGCTGGGTTCTGGCAATCCTTCCGCCTCAGCCTTCCAAGTAGCTGGAACTACAGGCACGCCCGGCTAATTTTTTGATTTATTGTAGAGATGAGGTCTCGCCAAGTTGCCCAGGCGGGTCTTGAACCCGCGGGCTCAGGCAATCCACTCACCTCGGCCTCCCAAAGCGCGGGAATACAGGCTGAGTCACCGAGCCCGGCCGACAGACTTTTTTTTAAATTGAAGCAGATGAAAATAGAGACACAAACAAAATTTCTGGGATACTCCAAAAAGCCTTAAAAGTAAAGTTTATAGTGCTAAATGCCTACATCAAGAAGATAGCAATGTGTCAAATAAGCAATCTAACATCACACCTGAAAAAACTAGCAAAACTACCACAAAATAAATTCAAATCTAAAGAAGGAAAAAAAATAACCAAAATTAGAGCAGAACTACATGAAATTAAGACTAGAAAAAGTTCCTATTTGTATACCTAAACCTTAACAATACCCCACAACTTTAAAATAAAAAAATATATATTATATTATAAGAAAAAAAAAGACTAGAAATAGTGAACCCCCACCCCCCCAAAGAAATCAACAAAATGAAAACTTGGTTTTTGAAGGGATAAAAAATGTATAGGCAGCCAGTTAAACTAATGAAGAAAACAAATGATTCAAATAAGCACAATTACAAATGACAAAGGAGACATTACAACTGATACCATAGAAACACAAGATTAACAGAGACTGTTATGAACATCTCTATGTGCAATAACCAGAAAACTTAGAGGAAATGTATACATTTCTGGAAACAAACACACTTTCCAGATTGAACCAGTACAGAATAGAAATCCTAAACAGACCAATAATGAGTAATAAAATTGAATTATTAATAAAGAATTTTCCAACAGAAAAAAATCGCAGGGCCAAATGTATCCACATTCAAATTTTACTAGATATACAAAGAAGAGTTAGTATCAATCATACTGAAACTATGCTGAAAAAAAAAATTTGAGGAGTGTGGATCATCCTAAATCAGTTTACAAATCCATTATTGCTCTGATACGAAAATTAGGGAAGAACACTAAAAAAAATTACTAGTCAACATTTCTGATGAACATTGAAGCAAAACTCAACAAAATACTAGCAAACTGAATCCATCAGTACATCAAAAGATGATACATCGCAATCAAGTGTTGTATTCTAGGGATGTAAGTGTAGCTCAATATACACAAATCAATAAGCATAATTCACTACATACACAGAGTTAAAAAATATAATCATCTCAGTAGATGCAGGTAAAGCATTTGATAAAATCCAACAACTATTCATGATAAAAACACTCAATCAACTAGGCACTGAAGGAACATACCTTAAAATAATAAGGGCCACCTATGACAAACACACAGCTGACATCATACTAAACAGGCAAAAACTGCAAGTTTTCCCCTTAAGAAGTGGAACAAGGAAATGATGTCCACTATCAGCACTATTACTCAGCATAATATTGGAAGTTCTAGCCAGAGCAATCAGGCAAGAGAAAGAAATAAAAGAATTAAAGGTATCCATAGCAGAAAAGAGAAATTAAAATTATCTCTGCTTTCTGCTGACATTATCTTATCCCTATAAACCCTAATGATTCTTCAAAAAAATCCCAGGTTTGATAAGTTACTTCAGTAAAATTTCAGGATACAAATTAATGTAAAAACTCAGCAACATTTCTATATACCAATAGCAATCAAGTTTAGTACAAAATCAAGAATACACTTCCATTTATGGTAGGGACAAAAACATACCTAAAAACACTTCTAACCAAGAGGTAAAATATTTTTACAAGGAGAACAAAAAAACACTGATAAAAGAAATGTAGATGACTCAAGCAAAACACCCCATGCTTATAGATGCTATAAATGTTGTGGGGACATTCCTTAGCCATATGCAGAATGATAAATTCTATCCCCGTCTTCCACCATATACAAAATTTAACTGAAGATGGATCAATGTAAGACGCATACATATAAAAACTCTAGGCATGTAGTAAAAACTCTTCTGAACATTGGCCTAAGTAAAGAATTCATGGCTTTTTGGACAAGATGGATACCGGACAGGTCGGACTGTGAGAGTCTCCACAAAAGCAGGTGTCCATAACGACTCTCTGTGTGAGTGGGCGTGTGCTGATGGGAGAGTGAAAGTTCTTCTGAGGGGAGACTCAGGTTCATGCACCCAGGGACCCTGTCTGAAGGTGACTGTGGGACCCCACCACCCTGAAATTGGAGTCATGGTGTACAAGACTGTCTGCTGTTCACATGACTCTCCTGAGAAGATTCTGTCAAATATAGCTGATTCTAATTGCCTGGTGCCTGGCCCACACCATCACCTGTTACAGCAGGTCAGCTGGAACCCCGGATATGATCAGCAGAGACAGAAGTTTGGGGAGACCCAAAGAGGATCCCCATGCCTGATGAAGAAACACCAACTGCAGCCATTTTCTCTTTCCCAGGACCAGGCAGAGACCTGCATTGCCCCACCCATCTCCACCCAGCTCTGCCCAGCCTCCAACTTGGGACCTAAGGTAATCTCGTCAAATTGGGAGAGACAGAAGCCCCTCCCCCATGCTGAATCCAACACAGACAGGTCAGATCTGAGTGGTAGACTTCACAGACATCAAGCTGGGTGAGTCAAGATCTGATCCAATCTTCCTCCACAGTAGGCCTGGGGCATCTGACCCAAGCTGTGATCAACCCTATCAGCCTGCACTGAGAGCAGAGGCAAGGGGCTAGAAATCAGAACTGAAAGGATGTTGGACTTATAGGAATGACGTCAGATCAAGTTTGTTTCATTTTTTGGTCTGTTTGTTTTGCTCATTTTTGTTTGTTTTTTGTTTTAGTTTTTTTTCTCTCTGTTTTTGATAACGTTTTTGTACTTGCTTTGTTTCTGTTATTTTACTGATTTTTCTTCATTAGATTTCCTCTTTGTGTATGGGAAGAGTACATCAATAGGGAGGTTTTGTTGGTTTGTGTGTTTGTATGATTGTCTGTATGTTTTAGTTTGTTTTACTCTTTTTTGTCTTTGTGTTCTTTTCATTTGTTACTTGGTATGTCTGTTTTCCCACTTACTCTATTTTATCTTCACCTTACTCTTGCCCCCTAATCCTTCCTTATTTCAATCATTTCCTTTTTCTTACCTCATTTTGTTTTCAGGGAGCAAACCTATACCCCCACTACATGGACAGATTGTAAGATTGTAAGGCAGTGGGAAGTGAGTTCCAGGCTTCCCATACACCTGTCAATAGATACTGGAATCTGCAGATAGATTTTGAATCACAGCCTAAATGTGAATGGACTAAATGCACCACTGAAAAGACATACAACAATAAAATGGACAAAATATCATCAGGCAACAATATATAGTCTCCAAGATACTCATCTCACCAGAAAGGACATTCACAGACTCAAAGTAAGAGGATGAGAAGCAAAATTTCAGGTGAACAGAACACAAAAGAAAGCAGGAGATGTGATCTTAATATCAGACAAAATACTCTTTAAGCTATCAAAAATGTAAAAAGATGCAGAAGGTCACTGCATAATGATAAACAGTTCAATCCATCAGCAAAGAAATATCCATCCTAAACATATATGCACCTAACAGAGGAACATCAACTTTCATGAAGCAGCTTCAAGGCAAACTTAAAATAGACATTGAATCTAACACTCTCATAGCTGGGAACTTTAATACCCCACTCACAACCCTAGACAGATCATCAAGACAAAAAATCAGCAAGGGGATTCAGAACCTCACTGTGACTCTTGACCAAATGGACTTAACTGATACCTATACAACACTCCACCCAACGAACACAGAATACACATTATAGTCATCACCACATAGAATTTACTCTAAGATTGACCACATCATTGGCCATAAATCAAGACTAAACAAATTTCATAAGATGGAAATTTTGCCATGCACCTTCTCAGACCACAGTGGAATGAAAATAAATATCAACATCACAAATTTACTCATAAAACCACAAAGACAACACTAAACAGCATGATGCTAAGCAACATCTGGGCCAACATGGAAATCGAAACAGAAACTGGAAACAAATGAAAATGAAGAAACATCTTACCAAAACTTCTGGGATGCCATGAAAACAGTAGTAAGAGGGGCATTCATATCATTAAAAACACACATGAAGAAAATGGAAAGATCACAAGTTAACAGTCTAACAAGTCACTTAAGGAAGCTGGAAAAGCAAGACCACCAAAACCCTAAGTTCAACAGAAAAATCCAGATCACCAAAATAAAGCCCAAATCAGGGAAATAGAAGACAAAAGGATAATACAAAAAAAATAATGAAACAAAAACCGGTTCTTTGAAAGGATAAACAAGATTGATGTTCCCCTAGCTAGACTGACCAAGAAAAAGAGAAAAAGCCCAAATAAACTCTATCAGAACAAGAGAGATGAAGTCACATCTGACCCTAAAGAAATACAAAAGATTGTATGGAAACAAACTTGAAACCTAAGGGTTATGGAGGACTTTCAGGCATCACACAACCTCCCTGGGTTGAAATAAGATGAAATTGAGACCCTAAATAGACCAATAACAATCTAGGAAATTGACTATATCATAAGAAAATTACCTTTAAAAAAAAGCCCTGGACCAGATGGCTTTCTAGCAGAGTTCTACAAAACATACAAGGAAAAACTGATATCAATCCTATTGAAAGTATTCCAGGTGATTGAGAAAGATAGAACTCTCTCCAAATCTTCTTATAAGGCTAACATCACATTGATACCCAAGCCAGGTAAAGACCCCAAAAAGAAAGAGAACTACAGGCCAATATCTTTGATGAACATAGATGCTAAAATTCCCAAAAAGATCCTAGCAAACTGGATTCAACAACACATCTCAAAAATCATCCACCCTGACCAAGTAAGCTTCATCCCCAGAATGGAAATCTTTTTCAACATTCATAAGACAATAAACATAATTAAATACATCAACAGATGTAAAAACAAAAACATGATTATATCATTAGATGCAGAAAAAGCTTTTGATAAAATCCAGCACCCCTTCTTGATAAAAACCCTCAAACATCTAGGCATAGATGGAACATACCTCAAAATAGTAAGAGCCATCTATGAGAAACCCACAGCCAGCATACTCCTAAATAGACAAAAATTGGAACCATTTCTCCTGAAAACTAGAACAAGAAAAGGAAGCACACTCTCACACTTTATGTTCAATAAGTTTTGGAAGTCCTAGCTAGAGCAAACAGAAAAGAGAAGGCGATCAGGGATATTCAAATAAGAAAAGAGGAAATCAACTTATCCCTTTTTGCGGATGACATGATTGTATACCTCAAAAACTCAAGAGAATCTGTCAAAAACCTCCTTACACTGATAAAAGACTTTGGCAAAGTCTCGAAGTATAAAGTAAATGTGCAATATACAATCATATTTCTATACACCAATAATAAACAAACAGAAACCCAAATAGAAACTACAATTCCTTTCACAATAGTTATCAAAAAAATGAAATACTTTGGTATCTCCCTAACTAGAGACGTGAAAGACCTTTACAATTAAAACTACAAAACACTGCTCAAAGAAATCAAAGATGGCACAAACAAGTGGAAAAATATTCCATACTCATGGATTGAAAGAATCAACATTGTTAAGATGTCCATTCTACTTAAGGCAATCTACAGATTTAACGCAATACCCATCAAATTACCCGTCACATTCTCCTCGAACCTAGAAACAACAATACAGGAATTCAGATAGAAACATAAATGACCACAAATAGCCAAAACAATCCACAACAACAAAAAAAAAGTAGTAGGTATCATACTCCTAGACTTTAAACTTTATTATAAAACTGCAATAATCAAACAGCCTGGTATTCGTACAAGAATAGG
>CAUYQG010146589.1:0-23672 GCA_963574415.1 Tarsius wallacei
GCCCCTCCTGGACATTCCTTTGCTTAAATTATGGTAGGCTCTGTGGCGCCAGCCACTCTCCTGGTGGACTCTGTGTTGTTTCAAACCTGCTTGTATGCCTAGGCATAATAAAGTCTTTTCAGGATGCAAGTCTCCAAACATTTTTGGATTTCTCTTCAAATTTTATATAGAATTTACTTAAGTGTCTAGTTCAAATTATAGTCTAGCCTATAGAATTTAAATATCTGGCTTCTCTATCTTGATAAAACCCCTCTGTAAAGCCTGAAAGGGTGGTGAGCAAGAGCCCCTGCGATGGGAAAGGCCCCAAAACAGGCCTTTGAATAAAGTAAACAGGCTTCTCGCCTTTTGAAATTCTTTATGGGCAGCCACCCCCCCCTTGTTAAGGGCATACAGGGAGACTTAAAGGAACTAGGAATTCTTACCCTGAAACAGCAAATGCAGGCCTTAGGTTCAGTCCTAAAGGCCATCCATTGTCAAGTCAGAGAACAATTGCCAATTAGTTTAACTGCCGATGCTCATTCTTTTAAGCCAGGTGATATGGCATGGGTAAAAAAAAAAAAAGTGGAATGTACAACCTCTAAAGCCCCTCTGGAGGGGGGGCCATTTGCTGTTCTTTTATATAGCAGACCTAAGCTGGCCTTCC
This sequence comes from Tarsius wallacei, assembly GCA_963574415.1. Lineage (NCBI taxonomy): Eukaryota > Metazoa > Chordata > Mammalia > Primates > Tarsiidae > Tarsius > Tarsius wallacei. Next base: position 644 of record CAUYQG010146589.1, read on the forward strand.
AGGACTGGGAGTGCACCGCAGATTCAGCAACACCCCTTAAGCTGACCCTCCGGAAAGTCAAAATTTCTCAAGCCTTGCTTCCAGAAGCGTGAGAATACTTCAAGCCCTGCTTCAGTCACATACCAGAAGCTGACTGATTGACTGCACGGCAGAAAATTGAGGATTCGCCTTAAGGACCCAGTGGACAGGACATTACTGATAAGCCATTGTTCTGTTTTGTCAAACTTTATACTTGTTAAACTGTTGCCCTTTGTAAATCTAACTTTATTTGTTGTAGAATTAAGGAGTTGTCCCCATTAAGCATGTTAAAAAAAGGTCTCATTAGCATTTCCATCCTTTCTTACAATAGAAAGTTTACTTAGACTTTCATATGCTTCTGCCTAATCTGGGTATCTACCACTTCCCCCCTATACCCAGCACGTAAATGTATAGAAACTTTCTGGCCAGACTTAAACGTTTTCTATCGTTATTCATCCCAGCCAGAAGTTTGCTATACTGATAAGCATATCTGCACCCATAATGGCCAGCTATACTTTGCTGGATTATCAAAGCAAAGCTACCAGTACACCAAAGCTGGCGTCATAGCCTATAACACCCCTGGAGTCACAAATTGGGTTTGTTGGGATTTTGCCCCCGCACCCAAGGCTAAAAAGCTAATTTCAAAAACTGTGCAATTAGTAGCTCCTCCAACTGCCCAACAGTCAAAACCAACCCCCTTCTCTCAATTGTGGGAAGTGGGACAAAATCTGTTTATAAATTTGGCTGAAAATATAGCTCGGACACTTAATAACTGAAAAGTGACCTTGAAAGGAAACTAGTCTAAATGCATACCAGCTCCTCCAATGGAACCATTCTTTAACTGTAAGAACAGATAATGTACCCCAGAAGTGAATCCTCCTCACCTTTGGGCCCTGCATTATCAATAAACTTGTAACCTTTGTCAGAGACCGAATCAGCACAGTTCAACTCATAGTACTCAGAAAACAGTGCCAGCCTGTTAAAGCCCATACTCAAGGAACTTATGTAGACCCATGATTGGGTCCCCTTTTCAGGTTCCTGTGAGAGGGGGGAATGAAGAGCCCTAGAATAACTTAAAATAGCTGTATAATATAAGGTATGTAGTAAATGTATAGTAACCCCTCCCCAGGACTAGACACATAAAGTGTGTGCTATAGTGTTTCTTCTGAAGTATTGTTACTATAAAATACCAAAGATAATGGCTACTATACAAAATGTTTGCAGTGTTTGTACTTAGAATTTTGTTAAGTTTTTGTAACCGGCTTCTTCAGCTTCTGCAACCGCTGCTGGCAGTGTGTGAATGCTAAGCAATAAGCCCCTCCTGGACATTCCTTTGCTTAAATTATGGTAGACTCTGTGGCGCCAGCCACTCTCCTGGTGGACTCTGTGTTGTTTCAAACCTGCTTGTATGCCAAAAGTTAATTTGCGCACAGTGACTGTGTAAACCTAGCTTATCTAGTATTCCACCCTGCCCGTTAAGCCGTTACCAATCAATCACAAGCAACTGAGCCCGTCTGAGCCCGCGCCCACGCAAACCAAAAGACGAACCAACCAATCTCAAGCACCCCTGTCCCTTAACATCACCGTGGATCTGATTGGGAACTAATTATGCAAGTTCCACGGACTTCAGTTTCTACGTCATGACCTCTTATAATTGGTTAATGTTTCAAGCCTAGGAAAAACCAGCCCCTCCCTCTGTAATTGTGCATAAAAACTGCTTGCTATACTGGGTCGGGGCTCTCAATCTCCAACCGCTGTGTCGGTTTTGGTTTGTGAGCCCAGACTCGAGCCTGAATAAAAACCCTCGTGTGTTTGCATCGGAGCTGGCTCTTTGGTGGTCTCTCGGATTTAGGACTTTGGGTACTGCACCTATAGTTCTGGCTACTTGGAAGACTGAGGCAGAAGGATCACCAGAGCCCGGCCGGTTGACGCTGGGGTGGCTGTGAGTGTGCCACTGCACTCGAGCCTGGGTGACAAAGTGAGACTCCAACTAAAAAAAAAAAAAATGGCTATGCTGAGGCAAAATGTGAACTATTTTTATTCTAAGTTTCTATGGGTACCTCACTTCAGTCCTCCTTGTGAAAAGTCCTCCTTGGAAATAGTCCTCCTTGGAAGTAGCAGGAATCCCAGAGACAGGCATTATGCAGAGAAATGATTGGGTCAGGTCTGATCACATCCTTCCTCTCCTTTCTTTCAGTAGATAATGAGACACCAGGGAGAGGAAGCAGTTGGGAGAGACCCTGAAGCCATATTTGAGATATTGGCCTCTGAGCCCCAAAGGTATTAGCAAGTCAGACAGAACTAAGGGGCATGGAGAAAGGTTTAACAACTCTCCCTCCCGCTCCACCACCATTACTGGGAACTAATTACATTGGACTACTATGGTTTCTCCAATCCAACACCCATTCTCCCTTGGTAATGACACTTCAGTTTTCACCAGGAAGCTTCTTCCTCCTGCACTTGGATCCTGTGGTGGAGATGGAGGCTGACTCCACTCTGTCCAACTCCTGCCTCTGGGAATGGGCATGTGAAAGAGATTCAGGCTGGGTGCGGTTGCTCATGCCTGTAATCCCAGCACTTTGGGAGACTGAGGCAAGAAGATTGCCTGAGCCCAGGGGTTCGAGACCAGCCTGGACAATGTGGCAAAACCTTGTCTCTACAATAAATCAAAAACTTGGTACCAGCTATTTGGAAGGCTGAGGTGGAAGGATCGCCTGAGTCCAGCAGATCAAGGCTGCAGTGGCCATGAGTGTGCCAGCCTGGGCGACAGAGTGAGACTCCAACTAAAAAAAGAAAGAAAGAAAGAAAGAAAGAAAGAAAGAAAGAAAGAAAGAAAGAAAGAAGAAAGAAAGAGGTCTAGTCTCCGGCCATTGTGATTGGTTAAGTGATGGTGCCTGGTGCCTGTAATCAGGAGGCTGAGTTGGGAGGATCACTGAGGCTGGGAACTCAAGAGCAGCTTTGGAAACATAGTGAGACCTCATCTCTACAAAAACAGAGAAATTAGTTGGGTGTGGTGGCACGTACCTGTAGCCCCACCTACTCAGGAAGCTGAGATAGGAGGCTCCCTTGAGCCCAGGAGTTCAAGTCTGCAGTGAGCTGTGATTGCACGACTACACTTCAGCTTGGGAGACAGAATGAGACTGTCTCTCTCTTTAAAAAAAAGAGTCAGGCACAATGGCTCAACCCAGTACTTTGGAAGGCCGAGACAAGAGTATTGCCTGGGACCAGGGGTTCAAGACCAGCCTGGGTAACTTGGCAAGACTTCATCTCTACAATAAATCAAAAAGTTAGCCTGACATGGTGGCACACACCTGTGGTCCCAGCTACTTGGGAAACAGAGGCAGAAGGATCACCTGAGCCCAGCAGGTCAAAGCTGCAGTGACCGTGAGTGTGCCACTGGGCTCTAGCCTGGGCAACAGAGTGAGACTCCAACTTAAAAACAGAGAGAGAGAGAGGGAGAGAGAGGGAGAGAGAGGGAGAGCGAAGGAGAGAGAGGGAGAGAGAGAGAGCGAGAGAGAGAGAGAGAGGAGATGGGTATGTGACCCAAGTCAAAGAAATAAGACATAAATACAGTACTTATTGAGCAAAAAAAGGCCTCAGCATTTGGGAAGCTGAGGTGGGAGGATTGCTTACAAGGAGTCTGAGACCAGCCTAGGCAACATAGCAAGGTCTTGTCTCTACAAAAAAATTAGCTGGCTACTCAGGGAGGTGAGGCAGAGGGAAGGCCCGAGCCCAGGTGGTCATGGCTGCAGTGAACTGTGATTGTAACACTGCACTCGAGCCTGGGCAACCCCGACTCAAAAAAAATTACATGAATTATTGAACAAAAGGAGCTCTCTTTCCACTGGGGCTGCTCAACTGTAGAAATATAAACGCATTGCCGGGGGCAGTGGCTCATGCTTGTAATCCCAGCATGTTGGGAGGCAGAAGCAAGAGGATAGCCTGAGTGAAGGGCGCAGGGAACAGTCAGAGGGCCCCCCCCCAAGATGGCGCTGAACACTAGGGCCACATGGAAACAACAAAGGCCCTAAGTTCCAGCTTCCCCCTATACGATTTCCCCCACACCGAAGTTCAAACCTGCTAGCCAACAATCTCCTCCTATGACAAATCAGCTCTATAGTACCCTCCAATAGTAATTAACACACCTTCGGCCTACCCTATTTCCACTCTACTCTACCCAATAGAGTGCTAGCATGACCTCTTCCTGCCCTCGGTAAACTAATAAATACAGCCCCTCCCTGCATAATGCTTTCTCTCTCTCCCCACCCCTCTAGCTCTGTAGCCGCCACTTTAATAAATCTCTTGGTCCCCAACGGGTGTGGAGTTGTTACCAGCGCCCAAGCCCTTTCAGTTCTATTCATTATTGAAAGTGAGGTATTGACGTTTTCAACTGTTACTTCAGAAATGGGTATATCTCCCTTCAATTCTCTCAATGTTTGCTTCATGTATTTTGGGACTTTTATATGAGGTACAAATATGTTTATAATTATTATATCTTCTTGATGGATTAACCTTTTTACAAAGATATAATATCCTTCTTTGCCTCTTGTAACAGTTTTGACTTAAAGTCTATTTTGTCTGACACTAGTATAGCCAGTTCAGCTCTCTTTTGGTTACTGTTTACATAAAATATCTTCTTCTATCTTTCGCTTTCAAACTATTTGTATATTTGAATTTAAAGTGTGTTTCTATAGACTGAATATAGTTGAATCTTGTTATTTTTGTCCAGTTTGATAATCTCTGCCTTTGGATTAGATTGTTTACTTCATACACATTAAATGTTATCATTTGCCCTTTCACTTTTTACTTTCTATATTTCTCATATCTTCTTAGTTTCTCTATTCCTCTTTTATTGCTTTCTTTTATGTGAATATTTTCTAATTTAGCATTTCAATTCCTCTAATGGTTTTTTTCACTATACTTTTTGAGTTATTTTCTTGTATTTGCTCTAGGGCTTACTATATACATCTTAACTTATCAGAATCAACTTCAGATTTATACTAACTGAATTCCAGTGAGAAATAGAAATATTATTTCTATATAACTGTATTCCCTTTCCTCACTTTTTGTGGTTTTATTGTTATACATATTACATTTGAATGTTATAAGCCCAACAATATATTGTTATAATGATTACTTTATATAATTTGATGTCTTTTAAAGCACCTAAGAAAATAAAAGATAGCAATTATATAGTTATAACTTTTTAAATACTATTACTCTTATTTATCATTTGATTCTCTTCATTTGTTCTTGTCGATTCAAGCTACCATCTGCAGTCATTTCCTTAGCCCAGTACAGCTTTACTCTCACCCACATTCTTTTTGCTGTTATTGACAAAGATATTACATCTCCTATGTTGTAGGCCCAACAATACATTACTATATACATATCGTTTTATACAATTGTTTTTTAAAACAGTGAAGAGAAGAAAGGAGAATAAATTTGCATTTATTCTTCTTATAATTACATAGTTATTTTTATCAGTGCTCTTTGTTTATTTGTGTGGGTGCGAATTACTACCTGGGGTCATTTATTTCATCAAGCTGAAATTTTTTCTTTAGTAATTTTACCTTTAGTATTAAGTAAATACTAAACTTCCATTAGTATTCTATGTTTCAGAAAAAAAAAATTCTCAGTGTTTGTTTATCTGGGAATTTATTTCACATTCAGTAAAGGGCTTTGATAGGTATAAGATTCTTGGTCGACAATATTTTTCTTTGGGCACTTTGAACACATTACCTCCCTACCTTCTGACTTCCATTGTTTCTGATAAATAGTCAGCTATTAATCTTATAGGCATTCCCTTGCAAGTGACAAACCATTTTTCTCTTGCTGTTTTCAAAATTTTTCTCCTTGTTTTTGACTTTCAGGATTTTTACTATATAATGTCTGTTTGTGGATCTCTTTGTGTCTAGCCTACTTGGAGTTCATTGTGCTTTCTGAGAGTATAATGTTTTTCAATAAATCTGGGGTTTTTTAGGCCATTATTTTTTCAGATTTTTTTCCTCCTTCTTTCTCTTACTTCTTTTATGCATATATTGGTGCACTTAGTGGTATTGCACATTTCTTGGTGGTTCTGTTAATTTTTCTTCATTTATTCCCCTCTCTATACTTTGAATTGCATATAGTCCATCAATCTACCTTCAAGCTTGCTAATTGTTTCTTCTGACAATTCAAATCTACTGATGAGCCCCTTGAGTGAATTTTTCATCTCAATTATAGTTGACTCTTGAACAGTCCTCTGAAGGACTTTTTGAAATAAATATTTGGGAATTTTTTTTTTGGAGATTTGTGACAATTTGAAAAAATTCTCATATAAAACATAATTTGAAAAAATTCTCATATGAGATTAGAAATCTCAAAAAAAATTTTTCAACTGAAGAATGTCATGAATGCACAAAATATATATTGATACTAGTCTATTTTGTCATTCACTGCCATAAAAAATACACAAATCTATTATTAAAAGTTTAAAATGTATTACAACTTATATATACACTTATAAACCACATATGATCTCATTACAATATACATAGAAACAAATTTAAGGATGCAGTATTAAATTATGCTGCATAAATTAACTGTAGTCTATACTACCATAATAATTTCATAGCCACCTTCCACTGCCATTGCAATGAGCTCAAGTGTTGCAAGTGTTCACTTAAAACATCATGTGATGCTAATCATCTCCCCGTGAGCAGATTGTCTCTCTAGTATATTGCATATTGCAGTAAAAAGTCATCTTTCAAGGTTCCCACATATTTTTCATCATGTTCAGTGCGATACTGTAAACGTTGAATAACACCGTGGGACCCATATGAAGTGTCACTAGCAATGTTGGAAATGTTCCCAAGCAGCACAGAAAAGTTATGACATTATAGGAAAAAGTTAAATTGTTTGATATGTGCTGTAGATTGAGGTCTGCAGCTGTGGTTGCCTGCCATTTCAATATAAATAAATCCAGCATGAGGACCATTGTAAAAAAGGAAAGAAAATTCATGTAGCCATTACTGCAGCTTTGCCAACAGGCACAAAAGTTTTGCACTTTTTGTGAAATACATTTTTATCTCATAATAAAAATGCAACTTTTATGCAACATAAAATTGCTATAAGAAAGTCATAATTGTAGGCTCCAATATGATTTGAGGAAAAGTGATGTCATTATATAATAACTTAAAGCAAAAGGAAGATGAAGAATCTAATGCTGGGGAACTTAATACCAGCAAAGGATGGTTTGATAATTTTAGAAAGAGGGTTGTCTTAAAAAAAAAAAGTCAAGAAAACAAGAGAAGCAGCTTCTGCCAATCAAGAGGTAGCAAGTGAATTTCCAGATGCCATTAAGAAAGTCATTGAGAAAAAGGGCTATCTTCCAAAACAAGTTTTTAATTCAGATAAAAGTGCTCTATTCTGGGGAAAAAATGCCACAAAAGGTATGTATTAATAAGGAAGTGAAGTGAGCATCAGGATTTAAGGCAGGAAGGGATAAGCTAACACTACTATTTTGTGCAAATGCAGTTAAGTTTATAATCAGGACTACCCTTATCTATCAAGCTGCTAATACCTGAACCTTAAATGGAAAAGATAAGCACTGACTGCCAGTCTTTGGGTTACATGGCAAGAAGGTCTGGACAACGAGAACCTTTTTTTTGGATTGGTCCCATCTATGCTTTGTCCCTGAAGTCAGGAAGTATCTTTACAATAAGGGACTGCCTTTTAAAGGCATTTTGATGTTGGACAATACTCCAGGCCACCCAGAACCCCACAAGTTCAACACTGAAGACATTGAAGTGGTCTAATTGTCCTCCAAAACAACAGCTCTATTTCAGCTTCTAGAACAGAGGATTATAAGGATCTTTAAGGCTCATTGCACATAGTTCTCTATGGAAAGGATTGCCAATGCTTTGGAAGGGAACCCTTATAGAGAGAACATTGTGAAAGTCTGCAAGTACCCCAGCACTGAAGATACCATTGTTGTTATAGAAAAAGCTATGAAATCCATCAAGCTCCAAACAATACATTCCTACTGGAGCAAACTCTGTCCAGATGTTGTGCATGATATTATAGGATTTATGACAGGGCCAATTAAGAAAATTTTGAAAAAGATTGTGGATTTGGCAAAAAGAAGTTGGAGACTGAAGGATTTTAAGATGTGGGTCTTGATAAATTCAAGAACTAACAGACACCTCAAAGAAGTTAACAGTAGTTGAGTCGATGGAGATGAATGCTTCCAAATCAGTGTAAGATGACGAGGAAGAAGATATAGAAGAAGCAGTGCCAGAAGACAAATTGATGTTAGACAATCTGGCAGAAGGATCTGCCTATTCAAGACTGCTTTTGACTTCTTTTATGACATAGACCCTTCTATAATACATTTATTTCACTGAAACTAAAGCAAAGGATTGAAGAAGAATTGGTAGTGTATAAAAACATTTGTTAAATAAATGAAAAAGCATAAAAGTCAAACAGACAGTACAATGTATTTCCATAATGTTATGCTAAATGTGCCTTCCTCTCCTGCCTCCTTTTCTGCCTTTGCCACTGCTGAGACACAAGGCCGACTCCTCTTCTTCCTCCTCCTCTTTCTTCTCCTCCTCAGCCTACATAATGTGATGACAAGCAGGATGCACACCTTTATGATGATCCACTTCTACTTAATGGATAGTAAATATATTTTTTCTTTCTTATGTTTTTCTTAATAACATTTTCTTTAGCTTTATGGTAAGAATGCAGTTTGTGATACATGTCACTTACAAAATATGTGTTAATTGACTGTTTATGTTATTGGTAAGGCTTTTGGTCAACACCCTTCTGTTAAGCTATTAGTAATTAAGTTTTGGGATAGTCAAAAATTGAACACAAAAAAAATCATATACAAATTTTTGACTGTACATGGAGTGGGTGCCCCCAACCTCAACATTGTTCAAGGATCAACTATAGTACATTTTCATAATTTCCATATAATTATTTTTGGTAATTTTATCTGTTTATTAATATTCTCTATTTCATGTGACATTATGCCTTCCTTTACATCTTTAATTATATATTTTTTCAGTTCTTCTAACATATTTATAAAGACTACTTTGAAGTCTTGGAGAAATCCAACATTTTGTTGTTCTCACAGGCAGTTTCTGTTGCCTGTTTATTTTTCCAGTGCATCCCTCACACTTTCCTTTTCCTTTGCATCCTTTCTCATACTTCTTTGTTGAAAACTGGACATTTTAGATAATATAACATAGTAACTCTGAATACTGCCCTCCCAATCCCCAGACTTTTATTGCTTATTTGTTTGGTTGTTGCTGTACATTTTGTTTTTGTTTTTGTTTTTGTTTTGTTTGTTTTGTTTTTGTTTTTGTTTTGAGTTGGAGTCTCACTCTGTCACCCAGACTGGAGTGCAGTGGCTGCTCCCGGCCACTGCAGCCTCAACCTGCTGGGTTCTGGCAATCCTTCCACCTCGGCCTTCCAAGGAGCTGGAACTAGAGGCGCGTACTACCACGCCTGGCTAATTTTTGATTTATTGTAGAGATGAGGTCTCGCCAAGTCACCCAGGCGGGTCTCAAACCCGTGGGCTCAGGCAATCCACTCACCTCGACCTCCCAAGTGCTGGGATCACAGGCTGAGCCACCTAACCCGGCCGTTGCTGTATATTTTAAATTAATTCTGTTATTCCCATCCCCCGTGTTAAGTCTCCGATATTGTTCTTCATGGAGTACAGCTTTGGGTAGACTTGCAGTCACTCTGGATAACAGTGGTTTTGGCAGAGTGGTAGTGCCCTCTAGTTATCTCTTTCACTGACTATAGCCAACTGTTATGACCCATTAGTTTCTAGAAGATTTTTAGGGCTTCCCTCAGTTATCTTTCTCCATGCTGTTTTCAGCAGACTAACTGGCTTACAGGTTAGCCTATATCTCTAACAAACCCACCAATTTTTTTCCCGACTGTCTTTCATCATAAATCCATTGTTCCTGAGACTCCCCTTAGGCTTGAACTTCTCTGTACTCTCTTTTGAATGAAGTCAGTTCTTTTAGGATGAGACTCAGTACTCTCAGCTTTATAGTCTGCTTTTCACCTTGGGCAAAATTTCTGGGCCACAGGTCTGGGACTGGTTAGTAGGAACAATGGTAGACTTCTGAGTGACATCTCATTTTTGGAGCTCAGTGTTTGGTGGAGGGATGAGGGTCTAGTTGCCTTAGATCTTCTCAACTTGCCTCTTCTGACATAGATCCATCATCTTATGAGCTGATACAATGATAATCAGAGCCCCAGTATAATCAGCAGCACTGCACCCAAACACAAAATCTTCAGCCCACAAGTACAGATTAGATAGAGAAGGGAGCCTTCATTTCCTGGCTGTACTCACCCAGATTTTAGCCTCAGCAACAGATAGCTGGGAACAAGATGAGAAGTGCTGACATCTCCCTCTGATTGGGATCTATGGAGAAGTGGGAGCCTTATGTTTTCAACTGTCTAGAGTGTAGTTTCCATTTCACTGAGCTTGGAGGGGAGGAGGGAGTAGATGTTGGTTCAGATACCACAGACTCTCATTGTTCTTACTCAGTTTTAGTAGGTTTTTCCAAATGCATTTTTATTTTCTGTATTCCCTTAGAATAATCTCTAGAGGCTTTAAATGGTTGTTTTATTTTTTAAAATAATTTTAGCCTATTTTCACTGGGTAGCAGGTCTATGAAATTCCTCAGGCTGCCATGCCAGAAACTCTTCACAGTTATTTGTTTTGGTGTTCTTAGTACCTAGCCCAGATTTTGGAAACCTAGGCGTTCATAATGTAGATTGAGAAAATAAACAAGTGGCTGGCTGGATGGGTGAATGAGTGATGGTTATCAGGGATGATTAATTTCATGTATCAACTTGTCTTTCCCAAGGGGTTCTCAGACATTTGGTCAAACATTTTGGATGCATCTGTGCCTGTGATAGTGTTTATGGATGAGATGACATTTACATTTGTAGACTGAGTAAAGCAGATTGCCCTCCTTAACGTAGATGAGTCTCATCCAGACAGCTGAAGATCTGAATAGAACAAAAAGGATGACCCTCCTGTGAGTAACAGGAAACACCTTCTGCCTGACTGCCTTCAAGTTAGGACATCATTTTTTTCTGTCCTTAGACTCAGTCTGAAACTGGTTCTTTCTGGATATGAGACTGCCAACCTTCAAACTAGAACTATGCAATTGGCTTTCCTGGTCCTCAGGCTTTTGAACCAAGACTAGCATTACATCAGCAGCTCTCCTGGGTCTTAGCTAGCTGACTGCAGATCTTGGGATTTATCTGCTTCTGTAATTGCATGAGCCAATTCCTTATAATACATTTATTTATATATATATATGATTTATTTCTCTCCTATTGGTTCTGTTTCTTTAGAGAATCCAAACTAATACAGGAAGAACATGACAAGAATTAATATTCTTTTTTAAAAAACATTTTATTTTAAAGATGTGGGATAAAATTCAGGATTAGGTATGTGCGTGGACATTGTACAGGTAAAGTTTGGGCCTCCCTTTGGTCCCCACTTTGTCTGGTTTGAGATCAGATACCCTTATGATGTTGTGCTCACCACCCCCTCCCTGGCAGTATCCCGCCACTGCCAAGGTTCAGGTTTATGAGTGAGAACATGTGTTACTTTCCAAGGTTCAGGTTTATGAGTGAGAACATGTGGTACTCTGTTCTTTGTTTTTATGATAGATCACTGAGTATTATAGACTCTAAATACATCCAAATTGCTACGAAGTCCATATGTTTGTCCTTCTTTATGGCTGCATAATATTCCATCATGTATATATACTACATTTTAAAAAATCCAGTTGTATTTGGATACCCATGATTTCCTTCTCTTGTCTAAATGCTCTAGCTGGGACTTCCAACACAATGTTGAACAGGAGGAATGAGAGTGGCAGCCTTGTCTTGTTCTGATTTTCAGGGGAAATGCTTCCAGTTTCTGTCCATTTAGCAATATGCTGGCTGTTGATTTATTGTAGATGGTGCTTACTATTTTGAGGCATGTTCCTTCTATGCCTAGGTGTTCAAGAATTAATATTCTTGGTGAATATAGAATTTCATGATGTGGTTTTATTTGGCTACTATAGTACTAAAAGTATCATCCTTCTTATATGCATTGTCTTCTGTGTATCAGATATTTCTTCTTTGAATCATTAAGTTGGGATATCTAAACATTTTCTATTTCCCTTTTTATTTTTATTTTATTTTATTTTTTTGAGTTGGAGTCTCACTCTGTTGCCCAGACTGGAGTGCAGTGGCCGTTCCCGGTCACCGCAGCCTCGAACTGCTGGGCTCCGGCGATCCTTCCGCCTCAGCCTTCCGAGTAGCTGGAATTACAGGCATGCGCTACCATCCCCAGCTGATTTTTGATTTATGGTAGAGATGAGGGCTTGCCAAGTTGCCCAGGCGGGTCTCAAACCCGCGGGCTCAGGCAATCCACTCACCTCAGCCTCCCAAAGGTGCGGGATTACAGGCTAAGCCACCGAGCCCGGCTTATTTCCCTTTTTAAAAAATACCCACTTTTAAAATAATTATTCTTTGATTATCCAAAGAAAATCTGTGTTAATCATATCCACTAATCATATTCACTTTATTTTTTTTACTTTGAAGTGTTACCTTCAAAGTATTTGCATTTTTAAAAATATAAATATTGTGGATGAGTATCTGTGGGAAAACATACTACATTTTGTTTCTAGACCTGACTTCTTGAGAGTTAAACTGGTTTTGTTTTAAAAAATAATCTGCTCCAAATCTTTGCAGAAATCACAAGAAAATGGCAGTTGAGATAGTGGCATTTTTATATTATGTGCCTCGGTAAATGAAAGTCTCAGCTGAATAATTTCTAATCTGCATTAGCATGCTTGCCTCTCCCCCCACCCCCATTTTGTATTACATTCACACAGACCCTATTATCTGATCCTACAGAGATCTTGTTTAGAGTACACAAAACTTCCCTGGAGGGTTTTCCATTTAAAGCAAAAACTCAGATCAACAGTACTCTGGTGTGATGTTCTAGAAAGATGTAAGCCTACAATTGATTTTCATTGTGGGAGATACATGGCATTCATCTGCTCACCAGCCTCAGTTCAAACTTGGCAGCAAGGCTAAGCCAAGAACTGGCTTCTGAGAACATCAGGGGAACAACAGCCTTTGCTCGACTGTCTATTTTTTGCCCGGTTTTAACACTGAACGGCTTAGGAAGAAAAATGACAACATCTTCAATGTGAAGCTTATTCAGTGTTTCTGTGTTGCTACAATTAAGCATTTCGGAAGCATATGTACTGCCTTTCAGTTCAAACCCTATCGTCCTCTCTGACAGGTCACAGTAAAATCCAGGATGATGACATTCTATCTTGATCACAGGATCCAGACACACCAGTCTGGTGCAGATCAAAAAAGAAAACAACAACCCAAGTGCTGATTTAATTTCCTTTTCCTCAAATATTGAGTTCATATTGAAACTGAGCATACCAAGTGTGAATTTTGCTAAGAATAGCATCTCTTAGTGTTATATGAAATCTGCAAAATTTTCTCCAGGTAACTGCAAAGTCCTAATGCAGTATGACCCATGTTCATTTCTTTTTCCATAAATTCCTCTTCTAATTTGGACATTTTTGTGTCTAGACAAAATGAAGAGGGTAATTGAGGAGGAGGTTATCCAGGTAATTTAGACATTTAAGGAAAAATAGTTTGCAAGCACCCAGAAAATGGGTAGGGTAAGAGAATGATAACAATTATTTTAACTAGAACATACTCTCAATTTTTTTGAACATCTTCTGAATTTTTTTTCTTTTTATGCTGTTACCATTTGAGTTTATCAATAATTCCACTTGTGTAGTTCTATTCAAGATATAGTGAGCCCAAATAGCTTTCTCTTGGAGTCATGGGCTGAAAAAGTTTTGTGCTTTTCTCAGGAAAGGAGGTCTAATTTTTCTCCATTGACCAGATTTGGCCCCATTAAATAACTGTTCTGAAGATATAGAAGCTTGGAAGGCATTGGCATCAAATACCCACGTTCAATTTCTGGTCCTCTCTTCTCTCCAAAGCCCTGTCTGTTCTCTCAGACAGTTCTCTGCAAAGTGGTAACCTTGAAACACTCGGTGGCAGGCTGAATAATGGCCCCAAAGACAAACACATTCTAAACCCCAGAACCTGTGAATATGTTAATGCACATGGCACAAGGGATGTTGCATATGGGATTCAGTTAAAGATCTTGAGTTGAGGAGTTTATTTTGGATTATCCAAAAGGGTTCAATGTAATTCCAGTAGTCCTTATAAAAGGAAGATGAGAGAATCAGAGTCAGAGAAGGAGATCAAATGATGAAAAGCAAAGATCGTGAAGGCAAAGATGTGGGACTGCGGATTAAGAAATCCAAACAACTTCTAGAAACTGGAATAGGCAAGGAAACACATTATTCCCTAGAGCCTCCAGAAGGAATCTGGGTTTATTGAGCCATTTTAGACTTCTGAGCTCAAGAACCTTAAAATAGTACATTTGTATTGTTTTGAGGCACTGTGTTTGTGATAATTTGTAATAGCAACATCAGGAAACGAATATACACTACTTCTCCATGTTAGCCCTGTAGAAAGAACAAGCCTGATAAGCAGTTGCTCCTTGCTATCTTTTCTTTGATTCTGTAGAGCAGAACTCTGAAACTGGGTTTGTGTCAATCAGCCATCTAAAATTGTATTTATAACTTTGTGCCACATGCATTTTTTTCTGGGAAAGGAGTCCCTAGATTTCATCAGACTAGCAAAGTGATCTATGATCTTAATATTGAAAATGTTAGTCTTGCTTGGACATTCCCAACTTCACATTTTTATCCCCAGCAGGTTGTGGGTGGAGTAAATGAAAAAATGTGAGAAAAAGAATGTTTAAAATAATTCTGGCCTGGCGCGGTGGCTCATGCCTATAATCCCAGCAATTTGGGAGGCTGAGGTGAGAGGAATGCCTGAGCCCACAGGTTCGAGACCAGCCTGGGCATTTGGTGAGACCTCATCTCTACAATAAATCAAAAAATTAGCCAGGCATAGTGGTGCGTGCCTGTAGTTCCAGCTACTTGGAAGGCTGAGGTGGAAGAGTCACCTGATCCCAGCAGGGGCCGAGTGTGCCACTGCACTCCAGCCTGAGCCACAGAGTGAGACTTTGACTCAAAAAAATAAAAAAATACATCTATTCCTTCATTAGTGGTCCTTCCTTCACTCCTAAAAATGAGGCTACATGGGTCTCTGCTCTAAGCCTGTGCTCCTGTGTTTCCTTTAGGTGCTTTTCTTGTTTTTTATACATGCCCAAATCTATTCCTTGGAAAGGAATCAGTGATTTCTCTGAGCTTGGGGTTGGGTAATTCTGCTGCCGCCTAACTACCGGGGTGGGCACGGTGGCACTGGTAATGGTGGTGGGGTAGACAGGGATGTCAGTATGGATCTAGCATCACTCAGTTATTGTATATAATCCTGGGTTTATGTCCTGGCCATTATATGGAGTCTGAAGACATCTCTGTGATGTGTAGCCTTTTTCTATGCCTATAAGAATGTGGGTGGAAGAAAGGACTTCTCTTTTCTGGCCCTCAAATGATGTATTATTGACATCATCCCATATACAAAGGGGGAGAAACAAGTCATACTGAAATAGAGACATACTGTCTAAAGAGGATTCTATTTGTTGTCAGCGTAAAGCAGAGATGAAACTTCTGCTCTTCACTGTGTAGCAGTTATGACTTTGGTTATGATAAGTACAACTGTGTTTTATTGTGATTCTTTGGAACCTATAAGGACACTTAGGCTCTACTCACTTTGCAGCCCTATACCTTTAAATAGTTACATGTGAAAAATTGCTGTCTTGTTTGTTTCAGACAGCCATTTCCCTCTAAAATATGTATTGTTATTCCATATGTAATAAATGCCCACTGAGCATTGGGCAATGTCCAAGACACAGCGACAGTCCCTGCCCACACATGTGCATGTGCCAAAGCAAGTTGGCAATCGGAGCTGGGATGTGCTTCTCTGACCACTATGGATGGCATTCTTCTGAAACAAAGAGTGTCAACAGCAACCCAGCTGTAGGTTTCCTCCAAGAAAGCTGTAAAAGAAACTGAATGCATTTTGTTTGCTTAGTGAATTATAAAAGAAACCATAACAATGACTTGACAGTACATATAAAGACATTACAGTTGCCAAGTACTTTCACACCGACCCTGTCATTGACTCTTGCCATTTTTTGAGGTATTTAGGGCAGATATTACTATTCTCCCTTATCCTCTGAGAAGTGAAGGGACTTTCCCAAGGAACATAAGTAAATAGCAGAACCAAAAACAAAACCCCAACTATTCTGACATTTCCTACCACCCGCTGACCCCCTCCCCCCATATCACAATGTCTCTCATCAGCTAAGAAACTTCCAAGTAGAAATTGTGAAATCTTGCATTTTAATCCTACTTTCTTTCATATGGATAAGAGAGTCTAGGGAATAGATCTTTAAATTATCTTTTCCATCCTTAAAAAGTTTACTCCACAAAATCCTTATGTATAGATCAGTAACTATTTACTGAAGTTTTAGAATACATAAGCCAACTAGGTAAAAGCTTAGTTGAATAGAATTAGAATTCTTTTTGGCTGAGAATATCTTTGAAAAAAATGGCAACATTTTGTCAAATAGAGTTTTGCCTTTAGATAATTTGATTTAAACACTTAGACTCACCTTTAATTATACACACACATACACACTCACACACACACACATAAATGTAGACAAACACACACAGAGGGAGAGAAGGGGGGGGAGAGAGAGAGAGAGAGAGAGAGAGAGAGAGAGAGAGAGAGAGAGAGAATATATGTGTGTGTAAAACCACCAAGTTCCCTAGAGCTCCACAGAACATGAATAAACATATGGACTGTTCTCTTACACCTACTCCACAAGTCTGAGTATTGAGGATTTATATAGTTAGAGACTATGTGGTGTAAATATGTATAAATTTATATTGTGTTAATTTATGGCATGCGATACAGAAGGCTGTTTGCAAGTTGCAGTGTACTTCTTCCCACGTTTATGCTGAAATATTCATTTCTGGGTTCTTTCCCCATGTTTTCCTTTGTCTCCCCACAGATGTTTAGGCAGCTTGTTTTCAGGGGAGAGAAGGCACCTTGGAAGGATGCTTACCGAATGTAATTCAGGTAAAGAATGCACGGTCTCTATTGGGATTTGGCTAAAGGATAATTCCCCCTTCACCTTAGGTCTTTCCCATTTCCCTCATGAAGACAATTGCTCCAGGGCTATGGGGTCTGCTGTTTCCTGGCCTGCGTGTCCTTAAGATCCAAGAGCAGCTCTAAGTAGAGGAGTGGAATGTCATTATTTGTAGAAGAAAATGAAAACCTACATACCAAAATGCTTTGTGGCTTTTTGCCTAAGAAGCTGAATGTATACTAGAGGGGCGCCGATATAGTATGCTTCTCGTTATTTATGGCTGTGTTGAAGGGGAAAGGGTGGTCATAGATGAATGAAGCTCACAGAATGCTTACAAACCACAATTTATTTCACCAGCTCTTTCACCAGTGTACGTTGTTAAAAAGTACTCATATTGACTTATTTGAGTTAATCAATGTCTTATTTCCTGGTTCCCCCATGGGGAGGTGTGCTAATGGGTAGTGGATGATTGAGAAGGAGGCAGTGGGCAGGAAGAGGAAGAAAAACAGAGCCCCAAACTCAGTTGACAGCCCTGAATGATCAAAAGCTGGTAGTGGATGGAAAGAAGTTCAGCTCATCCACGATGGCCTAGTGTGAAGCTGCTGCTTTTCACAGATACTGTCTGTATTTTTTGATTGTCTATTTCTCCTCTGCCCTTAGAACAGACCTATTGGGAGACCTATTGGGAGACTAATGGGATCATCTACCGTGGAGATTATGCAAGGATTTGTGGATCAAAAGAACTTCTCCACAAGGGTCTTTCAAGCACTATGAATTCACCAGTCCTCACAATGACCCCAAAACAATGACCAACATGTTAAGATTTACACATTTTTTTGTTTTGCTTTGTTTTGTCTTACCTGCATTGCCACATCAGCTCTTCCTAACTATCTAGTAAGGTTCACACTTTTTAACAAGGAAAGAAAGGAAGTGGTAAGTAGTTATCAAGTGAGTGTTCCAAGGTCATTTACTTGGAAAATGTCATAGGCATAACTCAAACTTGTATCATTTTTCCCAAGTTAAAGGTGCTGAGTGGATGTACTTGCCTATTGTGAATTGGGTGAAAAATCTACGTCTAAAATATTTATTGAAACCTAAGTTTTGCCAAGCCATCTAGTGTGCTTGCCTTGTTTCCTCGTTGTCTTGGACTGCTCTGAACTTTATTATTCAACTTTGGCCCCACCCAGTGAGAATGCAGGTACACATGTTGAGTGGAGAAAGAAGTTATACACTGAGGAATAATAAAAATAAAAAAATAACAAAAATGTGTTGGGGTAGATTTTAGTCCAAGAGTTATTTAAATGCCAAGGTAGAGTTTGCAATTTAGATAGTGAGAAACCATATGAAGTTTGTTAGAAATAATGAACAACTTCTAAGGATTTATAATTTACAAAATTCTTCACCTGCAATTTTTCACTGAGTCCTCCTAACCATCTTTTAAGGAAGATACAATGATATTATCCCATTGCTACTTTTCAGGAAGTTGAGGCTCAGAGAAGGTGTGATTTTACTACATTGCATAATCAGTCCTTGATAAAATGGAATCTCTATGCCAAACAGTACCTGGTGCTTTCAAAAGTTTGATAAGGGAATGGCTTGTAGAGTATAGGATATATTCAAAGGAGGGAAAACATTTAGAAGTGATTGCAGAAACCCATGCCGTGGATTTTTAAAGTTAGAAATCTGAATGCAAACATCAACTCTCAGGGCCATGCTGCGGATTGCTGCTATTCTCAGTGTGATGGAAGCAAAGGGGTGGTCTCTGGATCTAAAAACAGGTTACACGCAGGCATGTGTCTTTCTTTTCATCTGACAGATAGATGAGTAATTGATTTCATTTACCAAACAGGCTGAGCACAACGTAAAATCATGCTACTCATCTAAACTGAAAAAAAATTCTCTATTTTCCAGAATAGTCTCAGAGCACCATGTGTGAGAGAACACGACAGAATAGAAACTGATTATGCAAAATGTGCGAGAGAGAACTGCAGCTCTTGGTGACATGTGGCAGCCTCATTGGGAAGGCAGCGCCATGGAACTCTGGATGCTGTCTCTGACTGCCGCGTGTCACAAGCTGAATGGCAGGAGAGGGTTAAAACTGAGTTGTACATAGCCCTCTGAGGCATTCACGTGCTGCACACACACACACACACACACACACACACACACACACACACACATGCAGGAGGTGTCCTGAGAGAGGCCACCCTCAGCAGCAGCACTTTCTCACACAGAGGTAAGGAGGGAAATACCATTCTTTTGTTTGTTTGTTTCTTTCTTTCTTTTGTGTTTCATCCCAGGGTCCTTACTCTGGGATTTGTAGACCTCCCTAAAAATATGAATACTCCATGACAACACCTTCCACTCCGTGCAAAGATTGTGAAAGCTCTTAAGAGTCTGCAAATGGCTGCATAGTTGGATAGAGGGACAATAAGAACACGATGGGAATATGAGGTTTTTAGTATTTTAAGAATACCAGACAAAACAGGGAACCAAAATGGTGTTAGGAAGATAGCAAGCGTCAGTTTGCTTGGCAAAGCTTTTTGTGCTCAGGAGCTATCCAGGGTACTGGGCTGCTTCTACCCTCTGGTTCTAGTTGAGCTAAGGTCAAAGCTTTCTGCTTTCTACTTGACATCAAGTCTGTGCCTTGGACTTGGCTTTGGCTCTAATTCTTAACACCTTCCTTTCCTCTTCTGCGTTGGACTTCACTCATCTCAGAACCACCCATTTTCAAGTCTTAGGCTTAGTCTGGTTTTGACAACCAGCTGCACCCAATACCACTGTGGTTTTAATAAGAGACAGCCTGTTTCCCTGACTGTTTTCCAAGATAGTGGACACAAATATGCAACACACATAATGCATGCACACACACACACACTCAAACACACACATATCATTAGACTTTGCAGCCATAAGGTTCATATTTTTAGATAGATTTTTGCATAAGCACATTTGAATTTATATACAATATGTTAGACTTTGCTTTATGGTGACCCGATTTTAAAAAGTTTTATCTACAGATTTCTCTAATGCAGACACATGTGAGTGTATACTAAAGCTTGCAGTGATCAACGTAGACAAGAATGTCATTAGGAAGGGTTAGAAGCAATGTAGAAAGAACTCAGTACATTGATGTCTAATGCCTATTCTGGTTATGAAGAAATATACAACTAGAAAATGATGCCAGTTCTAGGACAGGCTGGTGATTTGAGCATAGGCATCTGATTCTCTGCATCTTAATCTTGTTGGAAATGAGCAATTAAACTCTAAAGAGAGTGCCTCAGATTGGAGGGACTCCCACTGGCCAGATCTGGGAAAATCTGAACTAAAATAATTAAGTACAGCAAGGAATTTTATACCACCAAAAAAAGAAAAAAAGAAAGAAAGAAAATCATGCATCCATGCTGATAGCAGATAAATAAATAAATAACTCAGAGAGAATAGAGGGTTCTTGTTTACAGTTGAGTACCACAGACCAACTGGTAAAAACTGGAAAATCATCATTTTGCAAGCATCATGATAAAGAATGAAGCAGGCAAGAAACATTACTGAATTCTAAATCTTATAGGAACTTTAGAAAAGCTGAATAGTCACATGTCTTAAAGTGTGTGTGCATGTGTGTGTGTGAGAGAGAGAGAGAAAGAGAGAGAGAGAATTAATGAATGAATGCAAGCAAGCAAGGAGAAGGAAGGAGGGTTTTCTGAAATGCAGATACTTTCCCCTGAAATATTGGCTGGCAGCAATGGGAACTAAAATGGGTACAGTGAGTCTCAAAGAAAAAATGGGTTGGCCCCAGATATTCCACAATCTTCAAATACAGTAGATATTGAAAACAACATCCAAATGATTTTGTGAGAATAGTGATTTGTGTTTTCTTTTCTTTTTTTTTTTTTGGAGTTGGAGTCTCACTCTGTCACCCAGACTGGAGTGCAGTGGCCGCTCCTGGCCACCACAGCCTCAACCTGCTGGGCTCCGGCGATCCTTCCACCTCAGCCTTCCAAATAGCTAAAACTACAGGCGTGTGCTACCATGCCTGGCTAATTTTTGATTTATTGTAGAGGTGAGGTCTCGCCAAGTTGCCCAGGCGGGTCTCGAACCCGCGGGCTCAGGCAATCCACTCACCTCAGCTTCCCAAAGTGCTGGGATTACAGGCTGAGCCACTGAGCCCGGCTCGATTTGTGTTTTCTATGTCAAGCCAAATCATTGTTCTGAGAAGGGAAGAGAAAAAATAATTTAAGTGATGCAATGACTTAGAAAATATATAACTCATATGTTCTTTTTGACAACTACTCTACGTAACTGAATAAATAACCAAAGTAAAGCATTCAAGAACATAGAAGTTCTGGTATAAAGGTACGAATAGTGACTCCTAAAACAATTTAAACCAGAGTTAACCTAAATAATATTTATAAGTATGATAAAAGAGATGGCATGCAAGGTGTCATTCACATTTCCTAAAAGACAAAATGTTCAACATAAAATAATCATATTAATGATCATTTAAACTATTACATTACATAGAAAATTCCATATTAACTAACAAAAATTGGGGTTGTAGAGGGAAAGGGGCTGAGAAAGTACGTGTCAATTTCAATATTTTACACAGAGGGCATTATGTGAATCAGAGAACTGACAGGAAATTGAAAACTGACCCCAATGATGTAACTGAAGACAGTTTAATGACGAAACGATTTATCCCCGCTCTTGTATGGAATTCTGTGGAACCAGCAAGTGATGGTGAGCCACCTAGGGGTGGAAGCAGCAGGTACCTGTTACTAACTCCTAGACCTGAAGAGGTAGAGGAAAGAAGAGGTTACTGGAATCTAGGAAGCCCTTTAGCTGTAGCAGTAACTGTAGGAAAGGCCTCCCATCAGTAGCTTCCTTCAGGAGAACACAGCAGTGCCAAACCGTGGCCCAACAGGAAGGAACACAGAGGAATAGATAGGTTGGGCAGTCTTTCCTCACACCTTTCCATCTCCTGCCAGAGGCTCCCATTGGCTGAACCCAACTGAAAACCTGAGGAAAAGGAACCCAGTCGAAGTTTATACAGAAAAGCCTTTGATTCATCAAGCAGTTGGAAAATGGACCTCAGGAGTAACCAGAGAATGTTTACCATATACATAATAGATAGCTTTATTTACTAATATTTACATACATATAGATGCAAAAACTTTAACTGTCAATGCAACATCTTATCATATTTTTCTGTAGGACAATTGTTTCACTAAAGGTTTGTTGGAAAAGGCATTTTGTGGGCAATTACTTGTATTTGTGGTGTTGTGTATTTTCTGCTTTGGGAAACTAAAATTTATTAACATATTAACAATTATAAGAACTACAGTGAGGAGCCCATTTAACTTTAATACATACTTAATTTCCCAAACATATTCAAGGGCAGAATTTCTCTATTATGAGTAACAACTTTTAATACCCCCCATGAAACTTTGGGAGATATTATACTGACAGGTTTAAGAGTATGACACACACTTTACAAATCATAACTGAAAAATATTCATGATAATAAAAAAGTTTAAGGTAATAATAGCAAGGAGCCCTACAAAAATAGAAAGCTTAATATTAGTAACAGAAGTAAGGCAATAATATCAATTATGTCAATGTATAAAGGACAAATTCTCACTTAGAAAGAGAAAGATTCTAAAAACTTAAAAAAGAAAATCTAAAAGAATATGATCTTCAATAAATACATTTAAGAGCTGGGCTCGGTGGCTCAGCCTGTAATCCCACGCCTTTGGGAGGCTGAGGTGAGTGGATTGCCTGAGCCCGCGGGTTTGAGACCCGCCTGGGCAACTTGGCGAGACC
>CAUYQG010146593.1:0-10188 GCA_963574415.1 Tarsius wallacei
AGAAATGAAGACATTTTCACAAAGGCAATCTTTTAACTATGTTTTAAAGGATAACTAGTAGTTAAGAGATAAAATATTGCAGGTAAATACACTTAAAAATGGTGCTCTCAAGGAATTTGAGATTGATTTATTGATTACTCAACACACAAGTTCTAGGCAGGAGGAAGAGAACAGGAGAAGACAATTATGGAAAATAAAGTAAAAAGTATTATTATGTAAGACCTTCCATGCCATGCTATGACATTTACCTTCTATTCTAGTAGGTTATAAAAAGCCAAAAAGTGTTAGTAATTCCCACTGATGATTGCATGTATTATATTATCATTCATACTCCATGAACTTTACTTACTACCTATGATTTCAGAATAAGGTAACACTTCGTTCAAGAAAGTATAAAACATTTTTGATCTATAAAATGCAGAGAGTGCAGCATAATGAAGATCTATGTATGCTCCACCCAGCTTATGAAATAGGATTTTTTTATTTTCCATTATTCTGCCCCTTCTCAGATATAACCAATAACCTGTACTTGATACTTTTCATCCCATCCTTTATTTTTCAAATATTTTTGCTACATGTAATGCATACACATAAAATCACCGAATGTGTTGTTCTGTACTTGGTTTTCTTGGATGAACATCATGTTTGTGAATTGATCCCTGTTAATACATGAAGTTCAAATGTGTTCCCTTTGACTACCATGTAGTGCTCTATTATGTTAATACATTGCACTTTCTCTTACTCCTCTTGACATATAGTTTATTTTCAGTTTAATCATTATATATGCTGCCATGATGAACATCCTTATATATTTGAGGGAGAGTGGTAAATGTGTAGAAATTAAATTGCTGGGTCATTTAGTGTACATAGCTACAGCTTACTCAATATTGCTATATTGCCATCTCAAGTGTTTATAACAGTTTATACCCCCGCCATTAGAATACAAGTATTCTCATTGCTCCTTATTTTTTCCAACACTTAATATCATCATGCTTGATATTGTATAATTCTTATTGTGGGACTAGTTTTTATTATCCAGACTTTCTTATCTTTTAGCCATTTTTCTATTGTGTGTTTTCCCTTTTTTATTGACAGGAGTTCTTTGTCAGATATATATGCTACAAATATCTATTTCAGTCTGAGGTTTATTTTTATACTTTGTTTACAGTATGGGTTTTGAACACCAGATATTTTAATTTTAACGTGGTCATATATATTAAACTAGTTTTTTTATATTTGTGCTTTTTGTTTGTTACAAAACCTTGTAGTATTCAAGTTCATAAAAATATTGTCTTACAGTTTCACGTATACAGGCATACCTTGTTTAATTGCACTTTGTGTCTCTATGTCATATCTTGATATTTCTCTCATTTCCACCTTTTTTTGTTATTATTATGTCTCTTATGGTGATCTGTGGTCAGTGATCTTTTGATGTTGCTATTGTCATTGTTTTAGGGAGCCAAAAACCACACCTACATAAAATGACGAACATAATAAATGCTGTGTGTTCTGATTGCTTCACCGACTTGCTGTGCACCTATTTCCTCCCTCCCCTGGGCTTCTCTGTTCCCCAAGACACAGCAATGTTGACATTTGGTCAATTAATAACCCTACAATGGCTTCTAAGTGTTCAAGTGAAAGGAAGAGTCACATGTTTCTCATGTTAATCAAAAGCTATAAATGATTCAGCTTGTACAGGAAGGCATATCACAAGCTGAGACAGGCCAAAAGCTGGGCCTCTTGCACCAGTCAAGTTGTGAGTGCAAAGGCAAAGTTCTTCAAGAAAATTAAAGGTGCTACTCTACTGAACACATGAATGATTAGAAAGCAAAACAGTCTTATTGCTGATATGGGGAAAGTTTGAGTTGTCTGGATAGAAGATCAAACCAACCAAAACATTTCCTTAAACCAAAGTCTAATCCAAAGTGAGATCCTAACTCCCCTATTTTATGAATGCTTAAAGAGGCAAGGAAGCTCCTGAAAAGATGTTTGAAACTAGGAGAAGTTGGCTCATGAAGTTTGAGGAAATAAATCTTCTCTATAACATAAAATACAGGGTGAAGCAGTGCCAATGCAGAAATTGCAGCAAGTTATCCAGATCTTGCTAAGATAACTGACTAGGTAGCCACCTCATCACTCAACAGCAGATTTTCAATTTAAATAAATGAAACAGCCTTCTATTGGAAGAAGATGCCATCTAAGACTTTAATGTCTAGAGAGAAGTCAATGCCTGCCTTCAAAGCTTCAAAGAACAGATTGACTTTCTTACTAGAGGCTAATACAATTGGTGACTTTAAGTTGTAACCAATGCTCATTCTGAAAATCCTAGAATTATGCTAAATCTACTCTGCCTATCCTCTAGAAATAAAAAAAACAAAAGTCTGATGACAGCACATCTATTCACAGCATGGTTTACTGAATATTTTACACCCACCTACTGCTCAGAAGAAAATATTTATTTCAAAATATTACTGTTCATTGACAATGTACCTAGTCATCCAAGAGCTCTGAGGAAGTGTACAAAAAGATTAATGTTGTTTTCATGCCTGTTAACACAATATACATTCTTCATCCCATGGATCAAGGACTAATGTCAACTTTCATGTCTTATTATTTAAGAAATACATTTGTAAGGTTAGAGTTGCTATAGAAAGTGATTTCTCTGATGGATCTGGGCAAAGTAAATTGAAAATCTTCTGAAAAAGAGATACTATTCCAGATGCCGTTATGAACACTTATGATTCACGGGAGAAGGTCAATATATCAATGTAAACAGGATTTTGGAAGAAGTTAATTCCACCCTTCATGGATGACTTTAAGGAGGTCAAGGAAGTCAGTGAAAATATCAGTGAACAAGAGAACTAGAATTAGAAGCTGAGCCTGATCATGTGACTGAATTGCAAAGAAAGCAGCTTCTTGAGACGGAATGAGCTCCTGATGAAGATGCTTTGAACCTTGTTGACAACAAAGCTCTAGAATATTCTGTAAACTTAGTTGATAAAACAGTGGCAATGTCAGGGTTTGAGAGGTCTGACTCCAATTTTGAAAGACATTCTACTGTGGGTAAAATGCTACCAGACAGCATCGCATGGTCCAGAGAAGTCTTTTGTGAAAGGAAAAATCCACTAATATGGTAAGCTTTACTGTTGGTTTATGCTAAGAAATCTTCATAGCCACTCTACCTTCAGCAATTATCACCTTGATCAGTCAGCCATCAACATTGGCAAGATTCTCCACCAGTAAAAAGATTACAACTTGCTGAAGGATCAGATGATTGCTAGCATTTCTTGCAATAAAATATTTTTAAATTAAGGTATATACATTTTTTAGGCATAATGTTACTGCATACATAATAGATTATAATGTAGTGCAAACATAACTTATTTATGCCCTGGGAACCCCCTCAAATTTGTGTGACTCACTTTATTGCAGTGGTCTAGAACTGAACCCACAATATCTCTGAGGCATGCCTGTATATTTAAATATTATCTTCCAATTTAAATCTTAATGCATTTTTAAAAATTTTATATGGTAAAATTATGGATCACATTTTTTTTCTGTGTGGATCACTAAATAATAGATCTTTTTCTTCTTTTGGAACCAACTGAGAAATAGAAACAAAAGTCAGACAAATAGAATTCAAAATATCACCTTTATCATTAAAAAAATCTGATTGGATAATATGGCTTTACCTCTAAAACCTAATGGGCTTGCTAAGAATTGACTCCAAAAATGAACATAGTTATTCACAAAGCCACTAACACAAATGGAATCCTATTAGCCTTCTACATCATGGCAGATCCACGTGAATGACAACAGGTCAAAAGCACCCTCTTCATAAGCAGGAAGGTGCTGCACAGAGCATGTGCAACAAGTTCTTTCAAACTCACTAAATAAATCAATCCCTCCTTCTTTCAAGAAGTGGAGTTGATAAAGAGTGAGGGAAGTGCACAGAGAGTTGTTTCAGTTGAAAATCTTCATGTGGAAACATAAGCGAAGGATAAGAGTCTCCCCTCCTTAATATTTAAATTAACAATGATCACATGAATGTTAAAGCCACATGAACATGGGAGGGAGACGTATTCATGCTGGGACAAGTACAAAACTATAAAGCCAAAAAGAAATGAGATTAAGAAAATACAGATAAGCCTTTTCAAGATGGAAACAGTAAAGTCACTTTTGAATTATCAGATCCAGTTCTACCATAGCCTGCCAGTACTTAATTTCTTGTTTTGAGATGATTGAGTTTACCTATTGTGTCCTTACAGTAACCCACTTTTTGTTCCCCCTCCTAGAGTAAATTTATGCTTCTTGTCACCGTATAATCCAAAACTGAATTAACTTGGAGTTTCTGTCAATTGTATTATATTTTTAAGTGTAAATGAAATATTTTAATGTAAAATATTTTAAATGATGTTAATATAGAGAAAACACAATAAGTAAGATATACAAATGGCAGAACTCACTACAAAATGGGAATGAAAAGTATAATACAGAATATGCTAGACTGCAGTTTTTAAAATTTTCTACAGAGCTAGAAGTTTTGTTTTGTTTTTTGTTTTTTGTTTTTTGAGGACAAATTGTACCTTTAATTTTTAAAAAAATACCTTAATGGGAATTTTGGCTACACAAAATTTTTAAAAATAATTTTTATTCTGTATGATACTCTTTAAGAAAATGAGGAGAAACTAGCTAAGGTAAAATTTTCCAACTAAAATGTACTCTTGGAAGAAAACCTTGTTAAAGACTATTCTATAGGCATGTAGGATAGTGACTTGGACTATTACTACTTGAGCATGAAGAAAAAATGTGTGTGATTTGTGAAGACTAAAGAAGTTGGAGGAATTTCTGTTATCCAAAGCGCAAAAATACAAAAGTCTGTTTTATCTATACAGTACCAGACCGTGGTACCTGAAACAATTGTTCGAAGGCATTGCCTATATGAACACGTCTGCTAAAACAATAGGCAGAATAAAGGGGTATTTTCAAATTTTACTCCTTAAAAGAGTTAAACTGTCAAAAACATCAAAAGAGTTAAGATGTCAAAAAACAATTCAATCTATTTTAAAAGGTGAATCAAAACACTTTACCCAGTGACTTTCATACTTTTGTGTAAATTATATAAAAATGTATTTGATAAAAAGCTAATACCTCACAAAAAGTGAGTGTATTCTAAGAACGCAAGAGTATTTTAACATCGAAAAATAAATTAATGTTGATGCCCACTGATAGAAGAAAAGTTCACATGGTCATTTTGATATATTAAAAGAAAACATAGCCAGGCTCGGTGACTCAGCCTGTAATCCGTGCCTTGGGATGCTGAGGTGAGTGGATTGCCTGAGCCCATGGGTTTGAGACCTCCAACTCAAAAAAAAAATAAAAAAAAAAAAGAAAACATTTCATATAATTCAACATCAGTTTACAGTGAAAATTCTTAGCAAACCAGGTATGAAATGGAACTTGTCTTAATCAGATAAAGAGTGTTTATAAAATTCTTAAAATGCTTAGTAAACTAGGTATGGAATGAAACTTTCTTAATCAGATAAAGAATGTTCATAACAGCTGGGCTCGGTGACTCAGCCTGTAATCCCGTGCCTTTGGGAGGCTGAGGTGAGTGGATTGCCTGAGCCCGCGGGTTCGAGACCCGCCTGGGCAAGCAAGACCTCATCTCTACAATAAATCAAAAAATTAGCCGGGCGTGGTAGCGCACGCCTGTAGTTCCAGCTACTTGGAAAGCTGAGGCGGAAGGATCGCCGGAGCCCAGCAGGTCGAGGCTGCGGTGGCCGGGAGCGGCCACTGCACTCCAGTCTGGGCGACAGAGTGAGACACCAACTCAAAAAAAAAAAAAGCACAAACCAGAGTTATTATCTTTGCTCACTCACTATATTTTATATTATTCATTTCAGGGTAATCTGTTGCAAATTCGAGTTGATAATACTCCTGCTAATTGTATTCTATTGAATGCACTTATAATGACCCATTCTGTTTGCCATTCATTCAATCAATATCTGTAAAAAGATTACCAGTGTAAGGTACTAAGCTAGTGTGTTATAGATACAAAGGTACCTATGACACGACGTCCCTTTAGAGAGTTTATAGCATGATGGTGCAGCTAAATACATGAATAGAAAGGTAAAAATAACATGGTAAGGAGCTGGGTGTGGTGGCCCATGCCTGTAATCCCAGGACTTTGGGAGGCAGAGGTAAAGAGATTGCCAGAGCCCAGGGGTTCAAGACCAGCCTGGGCAACTTGGCGAGACCTTGTCTCTACTATAAAAACCAAAAAATTAGCCGGACTTTTGGGTTCACGCCTGCAGTTCCGGCTACTTGGGAGGCTGAGGCAGAAGGATGTCCTGAGCCCAGCAGGTCAATGCTACAGTGGCAGTGCCACTGCATTCCAGCCTGGGCGACAGAGTGAGACTCTAACTTAAAAGAAACAACAACAACAAAAACATGGGAAGGGCAAAGATAGGCATGAATCCCAGGTATTATAAAGGCTCCAAGGAATTCATGTGTATGTACATAGGCACAGCAATCAAAGTAGGTTTATGAAAGAATGACTAGTAATTAGCCTGATGATGAAGACAAGGACAGAAAGGGAAGGGGTTCAGACACAAACAGAAGAGAAACAGCACCATTGCTAGAGAATAAGGTGAAAGACAAGAGGTGGAGGAGGAGGATTAGAGATTAAATTTAAAGTCAGATGGGGGCAGATCACAGAATTCTTGAATTTCATGTGGAAGCTTGATCTTTTTGTTTTTTGAGTCAGAGTTTCAATCTGTTGTCCAGCCTGGAGTGCAATGGCATGCTCACAGTCACCGCAGCCTCAACATGCTGGGTGGGCTCAGGTGATCTTTCTGCCTCAGCCTTCCAAAGTAGGTGGAATTACAGACGAAGGCCACCACACCCGGCTAACTTTTTGATTTATTGTAGAGATAAGGGCATACCATGTTGCCCAGGCTGGTCTCGAACCTATGGGCTCAAGCAATCCTCAAGCACGCCTCCCAAAGTGTTGGGATTGCAGGCGTGAGGCACTTGCCCAGCTGAACTTTATCTTACAAGCAACGAGGAGTCACCGAACACGGAAACAAAATGGAAAGATATGGACAGGGCAGACCAGAGCTTAGAAGACTAGTTAAGAAGCTTGTTGCAGTATTTAGGATGGGAGAGGACGAGAGGCCGAACCAGGACAGTAATAGCAGAGGTGGCAAGCAGGAAAAGGATTCAATAACTAATTAAGGCCAGGGGCAGTGGCTCAGGCCTATAATCCCAGCACTTTGGGAGGCTGAGGCAGGAGGATTGCTTGAGGCCAGGAGTATGAGACCAGTCTGGGCAACAGAGTGAGACCCCCCCCATCTTTATAAAAAATAATAACTAGGCTGGGCACGGTGGTCCGTGCTGTAATCCCAGCACTTTCAGAGGCTGAGGTCAGAGGCCGAGTTAGGGGGGTCCAGACTAGTCTGGGCAACATAGGGAGAGCTTGTCTCTACAAAAAAAAAACAAAAACAAAACAAAGCTGGGTGACGTGTTACATGCCTGTAGTCCCAGAGCCTCAGAAGGCTGAGACAGAAGTATCCTCTCAGCCCAGGAGATCAAAGGCTGTGGTGAGGATGATTGTGCCACTGCACTCTAGCCTGAGTGGCAGAGTGAGATTCCTACTTAAGCAAAAACAAAAACAGAACTAAATTGAAGGTATGATTAGCAGAATTGGTGATTGGATGAATGTGGGAAATACAGAAAATGGGAGTCCAAGACAATTGTGAAGCATAGCATCAAGACCAAGTGCAACAGTGAATACAGGAAAAGGAGCAGGTGTGAAAGGAAGTGATGACTTCAACAATTGTAGGCTTGTTGAATGTGAGATGTACCTGGGGCATACACCCAGCAGTCAGCAGCTCTGAAGAAAGGTTTGAGGTGCAGGTGTAGACTTGGTGTCATTGTCATATTAATGATAGTTGAAATTATACCAATGGGCCCAGTAACTCAGAAAGAATGTAGAGTGAGAAAATTCTTCTCTCAACTCACTGTGAAGTTGTACTTTTTTTTTCTTTTGAGTTGGAGTCTCACTCTGTTGCCCAGGCTGGAGTGCAATGGCTTGCTCATGGTCACTGCAGCCTCAACCTGCTGGGCTCAGGTGGTACTTCTGCCTCAGCCTTCCAAGTAGCTGGAACTACAGGCACATGCCACCATGCCCGGCTAATCTTTTGATTTATTATAGAGATGAGGTCTTGCCAAGTTGCCCAGGCTGGTCTGGAACCCCTGTGCTCAGGCAATCCTCTCACCTTAGCCTCCTAAAGTACTGGGATTATAGGTGTGAGCCACCACACCCAGCCCTATACTTCCTTTTTTTTTTTTTTTTTTTTTGAGTCAGAGTTTCACTCTGTTGCCCAGGCTGGAGTGTAATGGCATGATCAAGGCCACTGCAGCCCCAGCCTGCTGGGTTCAGTTTTTCCGCCTTAGCCTTCCAAGTAGCTGAGACTACAGGTGTGCACCACCACACCTGGCTAATTTTTTATTTTTTTGTAGAGACAAGTTCTCACCATGTTGCCCAGGCTGGTCTCAAAATCCTGGGCTCAGGCAATCCTCTTGCCCTGGCCTCCCAAAATGCTGGGATTACAGTCATGAGCCACCACGCCTGGCCAAGTTGTACTTTTAGATTGCTTATCTCTACCATTAACTGTGGACTTTAGATGCAGTACCCATCAGGAATGGATCAATCCACTGGATTTACCATTACTTTATATATATTGAGGTTGTTTTCCAAAGCCTAGACATGGAGGCTCATGTTAAGTGAGGCAGCACAGAATAACAACAAACAACAAAAGTATATAAAATTGAACATACTGGCAGTTTTCAGGACTATTTCTTATATTCCATGGGTTCGATAATACCTCCAATATACTAATTCTTCTGTTTGCTCAACCTCTTAGTTCAGCTTTTATACCAAACTCTACCTGTTTAGCAAAGATATCACTGTACTTTTTTGTGTCCCGGTTCTTTGTTTATTAATAAATCATTTGAAGACACAGTCAAGGTAACCATTTAACAATAGTACTAGATCTCTTGTGGAACTTTTAAAGTGGTAGCTAAATTATGTGATTAATTTCCAAGGAAAAAAAAACCCAACCAAACAGATTTTTGTTGTCTTTTAAGTCAAGTTAAAACTATTTTCTGAGCAGCTTCAAAGAAAAAAACATGAATAAAAATCTTGTTATGACATTTCAGAACCATGTGTGACAACCACTCAGATTAGCACTCACCCAATTTCCAAGAGCTACTAAGAATAGATCTCATGTAATTGGGCAAATGAGTGGGTGGGTAGATTTTTTAGTAGGGCCATGACCTCTAAGATTTTTTGTTGCCCTTACTATGGTCTATAAACTGAACAAAGTGCTATTTTCTTTCTCATCAGTGTTTTCCATATCTTGTCTGGGACCAAGGCATCTCATAGGAATGAGGAGATAATTTCTGTCGTTGCTTTTAATGACAAATATGGGCTTCTTATACCTTCTCTTTTATGTTCTGTGTCCATGGTAAACAATTTGCCACAGCAATTCACAGTTCCAATTCCCAACAATTCCAATTTGCCACAGCATTTTTTTTTATGAGCTGAGACTCTGCTTCAGAATCCTTAACGTGACACTGCCAGCAGTAACTAAGTTAGTACCGATTAATTGGAGCTGACAAGCAAGATGAAACTCCAGTGTGACTGCTGGTCCAGACTTTCCTTTTTCACACTTGGTTTAGGGCAGGCATCCAATGTGATTCTCCTTGAGATAAAAAGTGGACCGAGAATATAAAAGTAACCAGGACTTTGCTCCTTCTCTAAGAAGCTCACAGGGGAAGGAGGAGACAGACATATGAGAAGTCAAGGAGGAATACAGTGAGATAAGAGAGAAATAAAGGAGGTGACTTCATGTTGACAGGTTAATCTGATTCTACAGCTTAAACAGGAAACAAGAGAAGAAAAAGAACATACTCGTAATCTATGTCCTCTATGCAGAGAGATGGAGTACATACAAAGCTCTTACCTCCTACCTAAACTGAAATCCATGGAACCAGGAGCAGGTTAATTTTTCATCCAATCACATAAGGGTATTGAGAATTTGTTTGCTTGTTTGTTTGCTTGTTTTTTAGTTGGAGTCTCACTCTGTCACCCAGACTGGAGTGCAGTGGCCACTCCCGGCC
>CAUYQG010146597.1:0-21528 GCA_963574415.1 Tarsius wallacei
CTCTGAACTTGTGATTCCGTGAATGCACTTGCAATTCAAGTGCGTGGCTAACATTTGGTATCATCTCTGAAAAAGAAATGAAATATACATTCCCCTCAAGGCCCAGATGCTGCTTCTGGAATTACATCTGAGCAAGAGAAGCCACATGGGATAAGACCCAGGACCAAGCAACCTGCCCGACAGGCTACCAGTCAGAGATGTCTTCCTCCTCATTTCCCTCCCATTTTGAGTTTCCCGTGTTTATTAAACAACCAATCATGTTACATTATAGACACACTCTGTCATTTTTTTTTGAACAGTTGACTGTCAAGATAGTCCCTAAGGACTGGATTCTGAAAGTGACAGCACTTCTTGTCATCTGTGACAGAGCAGCTGCCCCTCCCTCACGTCTGTCATCCCAACATGTGGGAGACCGAGGTGGGTGGGTTGCTTGAGCCCAGGAGTTCCAGACCAACCTGGGCAACATAGCAAAACCTTGTCTCTGCCAAAAAAAAGAAAAAGAAAAAGAAAAAAATTAGCCAGGTGTGGTGGTATGTGCCTATAGTCTTAGCTAGTCTGGATGCTGAGGTGGAAGGATCGTCTGAGCCCCAGAGATCAAGGTTGCTGTGAGCTGTGATTGTCGCGATCGTGCCACTGCACTCCAGCCTAGGGAACAGAGGGAGACTCCGACTGAAAAATAAAGCAAGGCAGGCCTGCCTCTGGGAGTCAGAAGTGAGTCTGCTCATTCACTCATCCAACAAGCATGTGTTGAGAGCCTCAGTCACATCGGTGTTGCGACGGACATAGTCTCTGTCCTTACAAGCCTTCAGTCAAAATTGGAGGCAGACCACCAATAGGCAACAAGCAAATGAATACAAATTACGACAAAGGCGTGAAGTTCAGTTACAGAGAATAAGCCGGGCAACCTGCATCATCAGAAGTCTCCCAGAGTAGACGATAATTAAACTGAGGCCTGAAGGCCTGAGAAGGCATCAGCCATGCAAAGATCAAGAGAAGGACATTTTAGGCAGATCACTAGTCTTCACTGAGGAAAGCAAAAACATCTTGGTGTGCTCAGTTTAGTGTTAAGAAACAGCACCCCCACTTATGAAAGAAAGGCAACGTATGTGGTTGGAAGATATCTGTACCTTCCTAGAGAGAAATGAGATAATCCACTTGTAAGTAGACTTGTGAATATTTTGGTTGAAAATCACAAGTAGGATCAAATTATCCCAAACGTGCTTTGTGAATTTCCCCTTAATCGTCTTTCTATCTCCAAAATTCCTGCCATTCTTTGGAGGCCTGGTCCAGCCCTGCCTCCCCATGGAGCTTCTCTGACCACTCTAACCCTCTGTGCTGGCTATCTTCTCCGAACTTCTCCAGCCTTCTATCTTTCTGCATGAGCTATCTTCTAAGTATTCTTTCCTTCCACGGGTGTGTGTCTGGCTCCTTTCTAGGGTTTAAGAAGAGACATCTGACACCACAACCCAAGAACTGCTGTTTCCTGTAACCCTGGTTTAAACAGGGATGTGCACAGCAAGTGGATCTCGTTGCCTTTGGGGAGCTGTGGCTGTGCCCCTCAAAGTGAATTTGGAGGTTCCACATCCCTTGTGGCCAGTCTTTGGCCTGAGTCAGACCAGGGCCCTGCGGAGGCTGGGCTGGGCTGGGCAGCGGGGTGCTGGCAGGCTGGTGACAGGAGCGTTGCCAGTGCCCAGGTCTCAGCCAGTGCGGCTGCCTGTTTCTCCCCCACAGACCAAGACATGGGCGCCCGGCACCGCACCCGTGCTCATTCCATCCAGATCATGAAGGTAGAGGAGACTGCGGCCAGCAAGTGCCACTGGCCAGTGGTCAAGCAGTTCCACGACTCCAAGTTCCCGCTGCCCTACCGTGTCCTGCGTTGCCAGCACAAGCCGCGCTTTACCACCAAGAGGCCCAACACCGTCTTCCAGGGCCTCCCGGCCCCCAGTAAACCCCAGAACACCCAGAAGAAGAAGAAAAGGTACCGAGACTTTGTGTCTCAGCCTCCAATTCTTCACCCAGTGTCTGATACATCAAAGTTGCAACACTTGTTCAACAAGTAGTTTCAAATCAGAGTAGACTACCCACTTACCTCAAGAATGATATACAGCCCAAATCCAACATAGCCAAAGGACTCTTTGAATGTTGAGGGGTTTTTTTATGGAGAAATTTGAACAGATTCATATATAGATGAATACATATAGAAAAACGTAGTCATACGTATTCTTTCCTCCAATTGAGAACCTTGGTCTACTTTCCATGTAAACAAAAGCTGTAGTAAGATTTCCTCAATCCAAGCTCAGGGGCTAGTAGTTATGAGAAAATCCCCAAGGTTGAGAACAAATCCAAAGTTAAATATCTACCATTTCAAAACAAGCAAACAAACAAAAAAGCAAAGGTCTAATTATTTTTACAGTACAAAAATTTTATTTTTTTGTTAGGATAATTTAAAGTTTAAAACTGAAGTAGACATATTCATTTTACAAACAAGATATTCTTTAAGTAAGACCATTAAAAACAGTAAACAAAAAAGCTGTCTTTACAAAAAGCTCTGTGCATAGCAACTTTATACTGTATATAACTGACAAAAGCAAAACAATAAAATGAAACTATACAGTTTGAAAATGAGACCTTACTGTACAAAAGGTAGAGAAGATAATGGTTTTTAAACCATGCATATTGAAATGTGCAAAGAAAAACTGAGAAGAATTACAATGCTATAACCAAAAAAAAAAAAAAAAATGAGATAAATAATGAAGTAAATTGTCCCTTTAAATGAAAAATTTTTACACAGCTCCTCTTACAAAGATAGGATAGAATTTGTAGTTACCTATAGAAATACTCGTATTCCAAGTGGCACAAAAATAACTTGGGACTGGAATGATTCAATAGCAATGACTAAAGAGGAGAGGGTAGCTTTGTTTTTAATTGATTAGTACACTAAAAATAATCCTTACACATATTTGTACAATTAAATAGATCTGTTGCTGCCAGGGTTCTAGCTGAATGGTCAAGGATGTCTGGTATTTAGTCACACACATTTTTCGGTGCAAAGCTACCAACAAATTCTACAATCATTTTGAAGACAGTACTGCACTCATCGTCATGCAAGAGCAAAATTCACAGGTTCTAAAAGCAATGCTACTTTAAAAAAAAAAAAACATTTCCTTATGTTGGATTGGCTCAAATCCAGCTCTAAACATGCTTACTTTTGTCCTGCCTTCGCTTTGGGATGGTAATGTTTGTATTCCACACATTCTTCCCTTTCCACGAGATTTCTCACTGGGAAACTTTTTCTTGTGTGTTTCCGTGTATCTTGGCGCCTGAAGCCCTGACTATGAGGGACTGTCAGCAGTAGTTATAAGCATGCCGGGTTTCCAAAACCTTGGATTCTCATGTGCATAGAAATAATATAGGTCATGATGGGTAATTCCAGAATGGATTGAAAGCCAAAAGACAGGCGGGGGGCTGGATAGGTGTAGACCTGTATCAATCTGGCAAAGAGAAAGGATGTAGACTTAATGAAGTCATCTAAAATGGGCTTGGATGTGCTACTGATTTATTTCCGTGAGTGCTGCATTGATTTCTAATGCTGGAATGCCAACCAAGAACCCCAAACTAAGTCTATGTATAAACTACATGGTGGTGCCGATGAGTCAACGAGGAGAACCCTGACCTGGAAAAAACTAACAGCCTTCCTGGCAATCCAAATAAGTCTGGATACGTCTCTAGGATCACACAGGTTTTCAAGAATCAACCACTGTTTGCAGCTACTGCAAGTATTTCCCCGCTAAGAGCTAGTCACAGAATTCTGAAGATCCCATCAGACGGCCACGAAACTGAGCTGCATAGAACACAGATGCCCCTAATCTCTGAATCTCCCAGGAATCTAGGCTTCCAATTCTTCCAACATCAGGGGAAGGGCTTAGGGCTTTAAAACTTCCTCTTACACACTCCATCTCATTCTTGCCTGGAAGCAGTGTCAAGTGGGATACTTTTTTTTTTTTCCCCCAAGAGAGTCTAACACTATGAAAGGGGAAATTTACAGAAAGAGAAAAGGACTCGGACGTCATCTAAGACTGACTCTTAAGAGTCCATGAAACAGCGAAATCTTCTCCAAACCCTATTTCTAAAGTTCTTTGAAGTCTCATACCTCTGTACTGAACAAAGTAACCAAAGAGGAGAAAGTGTGTGGTTCCGGCAAGGAAGAATTCCAAAGGGCACTAAAACATGGGAATTCTCTGCATTGCTCAGGGGTGAATGTTAAAAGCTAATATGGATTTTTAAAAAATGTTCACCAAGAGTGAATACCAAAGGGACATGGAGAATATTTAGAAAGCAGACGGAGCTGGGAATGAATCGGTGGGTGTCAGTAATCGTCTAGGTGCATGTGTCCGAGTCTCTGTTTCTGCATTAGGTTGCTCTGTAGGAATCTACATAAGTTACACGTTTTGCCCATGGGTCAATAAAATGATAGAAAAAGAGGGGGATGCAGGATGGGGGATAAGAATCTAGTAAGTAACTGCAGTAATAATCACACACCTTTAAAACTTGTTACTACATCATTTTCATTTTACATCAGGAAGAGAAATTCCTCTCTTCCAAAAAAAAAAAAAGGTCTTAATTTCTACCTCTACTTACAATAAGTTACACGTTTATTTATTTAAATAACTGTAAAACATTTTAAAATTTTTCCCTTTTTTGTTTGTTTTTTTTTAAGAGATTAAACTATAAGCAAACACACATACAACATTTCGTCATTCAATTCAGGTTTCATTTTAAGAAAGTCTTCCATGCTGGTACCCTGTTTTGTTCAATTTTTTTTTCTGCATAAACTAAATTGGTATCTGAAAGGCTTCATAGAAAATAGAAACTTTCAACTTTTTTTTCCTACAAAGAAAAACAAATAGTATCCAAAATATTAAGCATTAATTGTTTGCCAATTTTTTTCTTAAATATCTTACAAACATAGGAAGATGGTTTTCATAATGTTCATAACAAAGAATTGCATTTCTGCTCTTAGCACTATGTCAATGACATCTTTTGTCCTTGTCCCCAAGAGGGTCAGTTGGTGTAGCCACCATCAGAGCCATAGGAGGACGTGAGACTGAGTAAGATACCGGCTCTTTGCAGACCCAAGTGTGTCCATCGTGTTCCTGTGGGGGTACAGTTCTCCCCGCAAAGAGCTCAGGGTGCTTTCCTCATCATTGGTCCATCAGAGTAAGTAGTTTTGTGCTATCAGAAAGTTTTCCTCTTCTTTACATTGGGGGTACAACAAGTCCGGTCATGGCTGCAAGGGAAGAGTGGTACAGGAGTAAGACTTAGAAGCTTTTCACATGAAAGGCAATGACACAGAGGGAGGCAAGGGATAGGGATGATGGAGTCTGATGCCATCCAGGGAGATGGTGCCCTCAGCTGACACAGAAACTGATTACCTAGGCTCGGTCTAGAACACAGCCCGCAAGAGGCACTGAAGGCTGACGGAATCACTAAAATCATACAACCAAACCTTTTGAAGCTTGGCTTGCGAGGCCAAGATGTACGTTTCATTTTATATGAATGGGTTGTATATAAATGAGATAATTGGTGTAAACATAAAGACTACATTGCAATAGATGCATGATATATTTTTTATTAGACAAAAATTATCTCCAGGTTATACTCCTCCAAATCACTTCATTGGTACAGGGTAAATAGGGAGGGTGAGGCACGGGGATCATACCGTTTTGGGTCAAAAACTGCTGAACACTAAACGCGATATGGGCAGGTGTGCTCGTAAATCACCCATCATGAAATGGGCGAACGAGTTTAACAAATCTAAAAAAAAAATCACTGAAGCTAAACGCAGTTTCTCACAACAACGCTATCTGGTACACTGATGCCGATGGATTCCCAGAACACTGCCCTAGCAAGAGAAGCCTGTACTACAAGGGGCCTGCTCGCCAAAAAAAGATAATTCCAGTTTTTTGGGGGGGTCCCCTTCATATAACAAATTAGGCTTTCTATTCACTGTAGGTTTCTTTTTATCCATTATAGTCTAAATTTGATGAGGTTTTTTTTTTTTAACAAGTTCATCTTCCTTTGGTGTTCGTTGCATTTCTGCTCTTAGCACTGACTATGCCCAAAACAACTTTTGTCCTTGTCCCCAAGAGGGTCAGTTTGTGTAGCCACCATCAGAGCTACAGAAGGACATGAGACTAAGATGCCATCTCCTTGCAGCCTCAGGTGTGTCCATCATGCTGATGTGTGAAGCTCATTCACTAATGAATGCTGACCTACCGGAAAAGAAGACTATTTAGTTCCTAATGCGAGTATCACCCCAATTCTCACTCCATTCCCAAGTTTAGTCTTCCAGTGCCTCCCCATCTAGTCGGGAGAATGCAGGCAATGCCTGTGTGCATGGAATCATGTCCAAGGTTTTACCCTTGATCCAGGAAATAAAGCAATACTGGCACAATGTGGAAAAATCACACAACAAAACACAGTCCTCTGGCCGTGGCTTTCAGATAAGGAACCCACAGAATTTTCATATCCTTGGGAAATGGCAGAATGGTTTCCTTGCATCTGAACGTCAAATCATGTCTAGTTTTTGATTCCTTGCATTTTATTGTCTGTATCGCATCTAGGGGCTTATCCGATATCATAGAAGCATGTTGCTGGGTGGTGCTTATTACGCTTACAAGCAAACAGCTTACTTAAACTCTCTCCATTTCCCCCAACCCATCCATCTCTCTCTCTGTGTCTTTCAGTCTGTCTGTCTCTCGGTCTCTCGGTCTTTCTCTCTCTCTCTCTCTT
This sequence comes from Tarsius wallacei, assembly GCA_963574415.1. NCBI lineage: Eukaryota > Metazoa > Chordata > Mammalia > Primates > Tarsiidae > Tarsius > Tarsius wallacei. The sequence continues at coordinate 6,793 of CAUYQG010146597.1, forward strand.
TCTCTGTCTCTCTCTTTTCCTCTGTCCTCTCGGGCAAAATTGTCAGCCATCTATTTCCCTGCCCATACAGCCTTTATTGAATGTTTGTGAGATCTGGATTAAGGTCTTACATAGCTAGCAAAGCCTTAATTATTTTTGCCTGTATTACTATATATTGAATCGATGTAACTTTTCAATAAAGGCGGTTCAATTCTGGACACTCCCCGATGATTTAGAGATATAGCAACCCTAGTAATTATCCCAGAGTGAAGAGGGTTTTTTTATTTTTTTTTTCCTGGAGGGAGCTGGAAAATGAATCAGACACATAGTGTGTAATATTATCTCGACAATCTATACTCATCAGCTGAAAGAGACTGATGGATGAGGTAGAACAACGAACTCTGCACGCGTAGCTCTCTGGCAGTAGAATCCTAAAGGATGTTTGCAACTTTTAACTCGTCTATTACATTTAAAACCCTACAGTCCCTTCCTCTTTCTAAGTGCTCAGAGAATTGCTAGAGGAGCTTATGAAAGGGCAGAGCTGCTCCAGAAAGAAAATCTTCTCCGTGCCGGAGAACAACAGATTTCAGCGGTTTCCCTTCCTCCTGGTACCATCTCCAGACTGGGTGGACTGGATCTCTGCTAGGTGGTGACCCTGACCCTTTTGCCTGTAGAAACCATGGCCAACAGACAGAACGCAGGCGTTAAATGGAGAAAAAGCAAGCTCTTGCGTTGGGGAAGAGGGACGCTTAACTGCACTCTGATTGCCCAATTCCTTGACCTTTGACGTTTCGTGGGAAAGCAATACTCTCCCCCTAGTCCAGGTGGAGGTAGGTGTGGGTGATGAGTGAAGGGTGAAGAGAGGAACTGTACTATCATGACCGCGGAGAGACAACCACCTTAGCAATTATCCCAGAGTGTAGGAGTTTTTAATTTTCTCCCCCGGAGGGAGCTGGAAAATGAATCTGACACACAGTGTGTGAGGTGTCAGAACACAAGCTCTGGAGTCCAAATATCTCGGTTCAAGTCATCAGTCACTTGCTGTGTGGCCTCGGTCAAACAGCTGAACTGAAAGTGGGACAGTGGCATGGCTCAAAGGAGGTAATTCGCGGAAGGCACTCAGTTCAGCACCTTGCATGTGTGCCTAGTAGCAGTTAGCAGGTTCTAGAGAGTGGGTTTCTCATGCCCTCTACAGATCATTAAGATCATCTCACCTCGCAGTGGTCTAGACCAGAGCCCCTGCCTGACCTGTGACCAGCCAGGCACCTCAATCCACATTCTTACTTTAAAGAGATGGTGCTCCTTGCTTCTCAGGTCCCTGCAAACCCAGGATTCCTTCACTGTGGAGAGTACATTAAACGTCAGTTTGGTTTCCGCCCTCTCTGCATCTATAGGGCACCTCGTCATGCTGGACATTGAACTTTCCTTCAACTGGTCCAAAATGGGGAAAAGCAGAAGGCAAGACTTCTGAGGGCATCCTTTGTTGACCCAAGTCTCCTGTGCTGGGCTGTAGGAAATAGCCTTTACCTTGCTGAGTCCTTCACACAAAGTAATTCCCAGCAACCTTTAGGGATAGTTATCAATTTTCCTCTTTAACAGACTGGGAAACCGAGGCTCTGAGAGGATAACGACAAGGACAGATTCACACGGCCTGGAAAAAAAGCCTAACTAGAACTCTAGCACACAATGGGAGATGTAGAGGCCAGCACTCTTTCAGTGGTCAAGAGTTATAAGGCTGTCCTCTAAATTCTCTTTAATTTCTCCACACATCATTTGGTATTTTCATAGCTGTTTGCAATTTTTAAAGCTATAGCCTTAAATTGACAGGAGCTTTTTTTCTTCTCCTTCTCCACCTCTTTCTCCTTCTTGTTTTATTTTTTAGAGATGAGGTCTTGCTATGCTGCCCAGGCTGGCTTCAAATTCCTGGGCTCAAGCGATCTTCCCACCTCAGCTTCCCGAGTCACTGGGACTATAGTTGCGTGCCACTGTGCCCAGCTCCTTCTTGACTTTAAGGTTCAGATCACCAGAGAAATTTGGAGGGATCTGTAGGATTCAAAAGAGAGTTGGGACTTTGATTCTATAGAAATGAATGATCCCAGAGCCTGTGGCTACATGGAACCAACCAAGTCATTGCATCTACAGAAACAGTCAAAAATGTGCTGCTCAGCTCTCCACTCAGCCCAAACATCCATGGCTAGGGGTCCCAGAGAGGGTCTCTGGCTATTTCTGCTGTGGCTGCCCTCACAGGGACCCCCACTCAGCTCTTGTCTCACTCAAACCTGACTTCGGTCACGCCCCAGGGAGCCTTGGACATGCTGCAAGAGGCAGGGTGGGAATTCTGGGCCCTGGGAGCCAGAAAGAAATCTGTCCTGGCCACCCTATGTAGGCTGAAAGCTGGCCAGGCCCCGCAGGGAAGTCTTCCTGGGCAGAATAGGTGGAGAATATCTGAGATGATCCCTACCTCCCTGTGAGAGGAAGGAGGGAAAGGAAGCTGGAGGTCAAGTTACCTTTTTGTCCTTTAAGTGAAGCTGAACATATCTGCCAAGTTGCCAGGACTGAGGAAAGGGGCACATCCTACCTTTCTCCTATCCAACATGGAGGGAAGGCTGTTCCCTTCCAGGGTCTGTCTTGTCCCTCTCACTCTGCATTTTCCCAGTGAGACCAGCTGGGCCTCCACTAGGTTTAAGGTCCAGGAAACTTAGAAGGAGGAAATGTCATCACTGAAATGGTCGTGGAGAAGGGGAAGGAAGATACAGAACATATTCAGCAACTGCTTTCCTTTCCCAGTCTAGACATAAAGCCATCGTAGAAAAGGATCTGGGCACATTCCCTAAAAATGGGAGGGAAGCCAGAGGTGTCTCATGAGAGATGGGGCAGGTGGAGACACTTAGCTACAGCCTCAGCCTGTCTCTCTGTGGATTAGACATCTGGATAAAAACAAAACAAAACAAAAAATCCCATCAGATATACAGATGTTTCCAACTACCCACATATCGGGTCACCTATAGACCCAGCTGCTTTGTCTAGTTAGAAGTAAAAGAATTTTCAGCGACTCTTCTGAGCCTGGTCTTGACAAGTCACTTGACTTTGAGGGGACGCCACTGTCTCTAATGTTGGCACGGGACAGGAACCCAGCGTACCTCCCTCCCAGAGCTCCGCTCAGCCACGACTGGAGAATGACCCCTCACAGGTGTCCCAAAAGAACGAAGGACCCACACACTATGATCAAGCCACCAGGCAGCTGCCGTCCCAAGGACAGCACGGCCCATCCAAGGCTCCCTGTGAAGCTCTGCTGACCTCAGAGGCTTTGATCCACAAGGGGTTAACCGAACCTCTGCCCTTTGGGGTTCTAGCCCGCACTGCTCGTCCTGAATGTTTTCATGTCAAGATGCGAGGGGAGCATTTTCAGACACGGGTCCCCAGTGAGCCCAGTTCCCAGCAGTTTCCAATTTGCTTCTTTGTCGTCCGCCGCCTCCGCTTTATGATGAGATGATTAGATTCTCATGTACTCATCACATTTGTGTTACGTCATGTCATATTATATTTTAGGACATGACTCGAAAATGGGTTTGACGGGTGATATTAATTTCTGTTCTCAGAAACAGTAAGTCTTTTTCTATTTCTTCCCTCCCTCCCCCACCTCCACCCCCCACCCCCTCAGGCACCTGCTATCAATTTGACTCGAATGTTACCAGAATTCTTAGAACTTGCCGGTTGCTTCTGATGGCTCCTGTCCATGTGGGCCAAGGCAATGTGTATGCACTGCGGGTGGCAGGCTGATTAGGTAAGCAGCGAGATGCACGTGGCATCCGATGGGGTGACCGGGCACTTTCTGGGAGACAGAGGAATGGCATCGTGGACACCGTAGGGCCTGGGGAGTCCAGACACTCCTGGATTGTATATATGGCTTCTACCGCAGTTAATTTCAGGACCTGCAGGGTTTGCTGACATCTCTGCTTTCTTCCATCTCGGTTTTAGATGCAGTACTAGCTCCGCCGCATAAAGCCACTGATGTCCCATGATGGAGACACCAGAGCATCTCTTTGTAGCTAAGTGGCTGGAGCTATAAAATGACGTTGTGCTGTTCGCTCTTACTCTGTTGGCCCTGTGGCACAGTTACCATGCGTACTTACCCCCCAAAGTGGTACCTTTGCTTACCTCTGAATCCATTTCCATTGCCACTGGAGCAGGCGGGCGAAGGGGAGCCTTGGGGCCTGATGACAGGGGCAAAGGCACTCTTCTGTTTGACAGCAGGAAAAACTGAAGAGGAAAACGGGAGGATGGAGGACGTGCTGGAAGATCCAACAGTGGGACTGGATGACATGACTGGAAAGCAAACACACAGTCCTCTCTTTTAGGAAGGGGCCTCATCCAGAAATTAAGATCTTTCTTCAATCCACACATTGGGCACACATCTACTGAGAAATGATTGATTTCTAGGCATCATTGTGGATTGCAGGCATTAAAAAAATAGTTGAACGTGACAATATTCCCATCCTGTCCAGTGGGAAGAGTGGACACATAAAACAACGAACACCGTAATGATCCTATTAACAGAAAGTACACAATACTAAGAAGATGTAGAGAGCAGAGTGCTCCTGTGCCTGGGAGAATCAGGGAGGCGTCAGCAAGAGGTGACATCGGGACAGGTCTTAATTCGTGAGTAGAAATTTGGCAAGAGAAGATGACTAAGACCAAACATGCCCTAAAAAAAAAAAAAGTCATCAAATCTACCCAGCAATGGAAATCACTTCTTCACCCTAAAAAGAAGTCCTATCTGGGAGCTGTGTGCCTCCCTGGTAACTCCTAGGGCCCCAGAGGTTTGGTCTGTAGGGTTCCCATCTTCTCTGACAGTGCTATCTCTATGGGCCACTTCCTCATGAAATGTAAAAGTTTATTAACATTTAGAAGATTGCCTCCCTCCCCCGCACTTTCAGTGCTCCTGGGAAATAAAGCTGCAAGTCAGCCTCCCCTGACATAATGTTTAGAAAAAAACACCAGTATTAACGATACTAACGCTAAAATGACTTAAGGGAAGCCAAAAACTAAGCGTTGCAATTTCCAAGAAAAATAAAGGCAATTTACACGATGAAGTGCCCCACCTCTTAATGTCAGATACTCCACCAAGTTACATCATGCAAGAAGATAGTTTTATCTTCTATGTTCAACTTACTCAAGAAAGGGGTAAACCAGAGTTCACAAGGGTAAACATTTTAGATACAGCACCTAAGGGCATAAGGTCAAGTTTCAGGGACTCACGTTGGCATAATCCCCAGAATTCTGAACTGTCCAAGTCACGTGACTTAGAAAAAGAAACTGTTGGGCCCCGATGGCAAAGCCAGTGGCAAAGACTCACAGCATCACTAACTTCTGCTTAGTATTTTTAGTGGACCAGCTAGCTCACAAAGCACATTTTGAAAGTGAGGGCATGAGCGAGACTTTTGATTAAAAGCCCAAGTGTAAGGTGAATTGAAGGTCAGCAGCTCGGCTGGCCTGTAGAAGACTCCGCCCTCATTTCCCCACCCTCCCTATAAAAACGTACTTTGTACCACGTTCACGCAGTTGCATGTGTCAAGCATTCATTTAACGCACCTCCAGCATGATGGCTTTTATGGCAGAACTACAAACAAAAGACTTCAAAAACAGAGCTTTCTCTAAAAACATATTCTTAGGTAGTCCTGATTTAAAGAGCTATGCAGAAGGATGCGTCTGAGTATATCTCTGTCTTTTCCCAAATAACATAAATAAAAGGAAAACAATCAGAAAGGAGGACAAAGTTCTGGAAGACTCCCCTGTAACTCTTGAAGAAGGAAATTAATAAAAAATTTGGTTAGTTCCCTTTAATAAGATACAAAGTTAAGCATTAGAAGTGTGTTTCGAGCAAAATCTCCTCTTCCAGGCTTGGATTTTGCATCAGTGAAATAGAGAATCAAAAGACAAAAAACAAACAATTAAAAAGAAAAAGTGACTCTCTCTTTTCTCCAAAGCATGGAGTTTGAGGCCAAAGAAAAGCAGAGATTTGGGAGGTGCTGATTCTGACCATGGTCCAGTCTCTGTGATGCTACAGGATCTATGCAGGCCCCAAAATGGTGCCTCAGTTTCTGTGTCTGTGGGAGCAGAACCTCCCTCAGACACCTCATTAGAGAAGGATTTTATAACGTGAATGAGGCATTCACACACACTCAATTCCATTTATGTTCATCATATGACTCACCTTTACAGCTAACTTTTTAAAAAAAACAAAAGATCCCACCCCAAAATGGAGCTCATTAGATTAAAAATGGTTGCCGCTCATTGGAAGAGGGGTTACCTCAAACCTTACTACATGACCTAAAAGAATTGTTGCAGAGTTGAATTTTAAACATTGCTCATCTTAAGTGTTTTTTACGAAAGTTTTGTAAAAATGCCAAATTACATCCGAATTAATTTAAAATTCGGTGCAACTGTAATAAAAATTCTAAAATGAATTTTAATTTGTGTATTTCAACAAACACAACTTCTGGGTTTATTTGTTTCAAAAAACAATAATGCTGTAAGAGCCAGAAAATTTTGTTAAAATTGCTTTTAAGTATTAAATGGGGGGGGACTTATCTTAACAGATATTAAAATTATGATAAATTTACATCAAAGAAATCATTGTTGTACTAGCATACAAATAGGCAGACAAATCTTTGGAGCAAAACGGAATCCAGAAAGCAGACCTGGATACATGTGAGAATTCAAACTTAATAAAGGTGACATTTCATATTAGTGGGGAAATAAATGCATGGAAAAATACACTAACCATTTGGAGACTAAATTTAGAGTACTTCCTCATGTTAAACACCAAAGTAAATCTACGTAGATTAAAGAGTTATTTGTAAAAGCAAAATTATAAAAGTGCTAGTCGAAATACTAAGACGGTTATATAGTTTGCAGAATCCTTTCCACCTCAAAGCCTAAGTAGAAGTTCACAAGAAAGATTTGCCACATAATGAAAAACTTCTGTTAACACTCAACAAAGACAAATGACAGATTAAGAAAAATATTTGCAATACTTATTTAGATTTGTTCATATCCTCAATAGCTCATAAGTTTTTATAAGTTAATTAGAAGAAAAAAAAAAAAAACACCCCAGGAGAAAAAAACAGGCAAAGGACACAAAAAGCAAAGTCAGAAAAGGAAAGATAAAAATGACCAAGAGAGACCCATATAGAAATACTCAAACTGATTAGTGATAAAATGCTAATTAAGATAGAAACAAGATGTTATTTTCCACTTACTAAATGGATAATGATTAAGAAAAAATTAACAGGGTGCGGAAACATACACTCTCTCTTTTCTGAGGGGAGAATTAACCTCTCTGGAGGGACTTTGACAATATATATCTAAGTATTTTAAAATGTGTATTCTTTGACCCAACTAATTTAATCTCTAGAAATTAATCCCAAGGAGATAATCATGAATGTGTCAAAAATAAAAGATCCAAGGGTGTCTTTATAATAATGAAAAATTGGAAAATAACTTAAGTGACCCACAATAGGAAAAATTACATTAAGTCCTTAGAATAGAATGCTATGCGAACATTAAATCTCATGCTGCAGAAGAATAATCACATGGAGAGATATACCCTTCAGATGGAAAAAAATTACATAATAACATATACATCAAATCTACTTTTATTTTTTTAAAAGTATGGTAGTAAAAGTCTAGAAGGAAGGGATAGATACCCAAACTTTTAATGATAGTATCTCTGGTTGATGAGATTGTGAATATCCTTAAATGTATTCCTTTTACTTGTCTATATTTTCAAAATGAAAATGTCTACAATGAACATGTATTATTTTTAATGTAGTAGAAACCAGTAAAAGCGGCTACCCTTTAAAATTACTATCTCTTTGGTTAGAGGTAGTATAATCCTTAGCAATAGGTATGCCAGCTTTTTCAAATAAAGTTCACATCCCTCTTTGATTTAGGCTTGACTGCCTGTGAACAAACTTGTCTGTTAACCTCTCTGATAAAAATCTTAAAAAACAAGGAGAACAATACATTCTCGAATACCTGGGAGAAGCTTGGTGACTGTAGTCAACTTTTAGAAACAAACATCACTCCTAATATGTGTTCTCCATTCTTAGGACCCAGGTCTATATCACTGAAGGATTTCATGGAGCCTAGTTTCATATCCGTGAGTTTGGTAATTTTACCACTTTTCTTCCATCTCCTTTTTCATTGATCTTATGGCAGAATCTTATTAGATGTACATCAGAGCAGACACTGCAGTTTTCAAACTGTATCTATCCATGACTGGAAGCTATACTTTAAAAGTTAACAATGGTTATCTCTGCCTAGGAATAAAGTACGTCATTTTTCTTTTCCTCTTTTTACCTCTACATGCTCTCCAAATCATCTATAATGAAAATATTACTATTTTAATAGAACTTTTTCTTTTCTGAAGAAACACAATTGAAATCTATCAGAATGTTAAAAGGGGTTTTTTCTTTTACAGTGGGAGTAAGCTATCTTTTAACAATTATTTTCATATGTTCTATATTTTCTATAATAACCATTTAATCTTTTACAATAAAAATGTCTTAATATTTATTTTTATAAATATGAAAATATTGACGCCCAGGGCATGGTCTAGGACTCTGTGAGTGGATTTGGAGTCCGTGAAGCCAGGTTGGATTCCTGCCTGTGTGGACTCTGTCCCAAACTCTGCATTGGCTTGGTGGCTATTCTGCCTTGGAAGAAGTGATCCCCTTGGGTGTTGCAGGCTTCTTGAATAGACAATCTTTCGGGACCACAGAGCGCACCATTTTAGGAAAGTTGATCACACATACTTCCAATTGAGAATTTCTCTGGACATTTATCTCTCTATGGAGAGAGGCCAAAGCAAAGGCAAGCACGTCTGGCCCAGAAATCTATGTGAACATGGGGAGTTAAGGAAAAACCACTTTTCTTCTTACAAGGATTGATTGGCTTGCAAGTCCCAGCTGGGCACATGGCCTCTTTTGCATCCATCCATTGCGTTTGTTGGCACTAAGGGGTCTGTCAGCATTTCATTACAACCCCCTATTGTCAGGGGTTTAGAATTCAGCCATAAAAACTTGCACTGAGCTGGAACTTGGCACACACTGCTACCGCCAGGAAGTGAAGTTTGTATGCAAAATTGAAAAAACATCTGTTGGGCCATTTTTAAGTAGTGGGAGAGCAAACGCAGTAAAGATGCAGGTTTCTGATACTCTACGTTGACTGTCATGCAAGTTGAACTTGACCGAGGGGCTTGACTCTATTTCTTTTGTGCTGTCTCTGGCAAGTGATTGCTCTGTGGCGTGGTCCAGCCACATCAGATGTATTTTTTTAAAAATAAAATAAAATAATCGTAGGATTGTGTTTTCAGACACAAGCAACCAGATTGGCAAAATGTTTTCCCTTGGGCTTTTATGTATAAATATATATTTCCCAGAGAAGACTTCTCAGGTTAGAAATATGGGTCAGGTGCTATTGTAATGAACTCCATTGGGCATTTGGTATTTTTGCTGTAGAGGAATTTGATTGTAATGAGTGCACTGTTTGGAATCCCATTCCCAGTCTGCAACTCCTGCAGACCCTCTGCTCCAAAAGTGAAGGTCTAAACAATCACATCGGATGCAGCAGGAGTTGGGAGGAGGTCCTCTCCAGGTGGGGTGGGACACCTTCCTCTTTTCCTCTTTTTCCTATTCTGTGCATGCTGTCTTGTTTTAACAGGTGATTTGAAGAGTTGGGGTGTTAAATATTGACTATTTCTTACATTATTGAATACTTTAAGACATGGTATTCCGAGTCTGATGACGAGTTTTAGTCCTATTTTTGCTGTCTGTTGGCTGTGAATCCTTGAGTAAGTCATTTACTAATGCTCACCCCTTATAAGGGAACACCATCATGATTTTAATTATTACATCCATGTCATAAGGTTGTCCTGAGGATTTTTCTTGCGGCAGTGGGTTTGGGTGACTATGAAAGTATAGTGGAAGGAAGTTGTCACTTGCTGGAGTGGAAAGTGTTCCTCCCTACCAAATGAATTATCTAGGAAGAAACATTAAACAATTTACACCCAACTGAGTATTTTTCCCTGTCCTGCCTCTCTCTCTCTCTCTCTCTCTCTCGCTCTCGCTCTTTTCCCCCTCCCTCCCACCACTATACGATACACTATTCTATAAAATTAACCATTTCATGAGGTTCAACCTAAAACATACATTAACGTGAGACTGAGCCGTATGAAATTGCCATTTTTGTAGCTCAAAATGGTTAGAGGAAATTTCATGCGGTTCAGCCCCATGTTACCATGTAAGTATATTAACTATTTCTTATATTATTGGATACTTTAAGACACGGTATTCTGAGTCTGATGACATGAGTTCTAGTCCCATTTTTGCTGTCTGTTGGCTATGAATCCTTGAGTAAGTCATTTACTAGCTCTCACCTGCTATAAGGGAAAACGATTGTGATTATAAGTATTATATCCATGTCATAAGGTTGTCCTGAGGATCTGAGTGAGCTCTTGATGTGAACATGCTGTCTAAGCTGCAAAGGGGAAGGCAACTGTTTGTGTCTATTAATGCTACTGTGTCACCGGTATGATGTCACATGATTTATATCTGCTGCTATTGCATCACTTGTAGAGGTTGTTAAAGATGTGGTCTCTCTACCACACCTGGAACCTTCTCCATGATGAAGCACGGGAATGACCTCTCTAAGGTCTCAACCACAGATGTATCCACATTCCTCATGAGCCACTTTAAAAAATAATGTGCAGACATAAAATACTATAGCAAATAGTGTTTCTCTCTTTGCTTCAGCCTCTTGTAAACTCAGAACCAAATTAATGGCTCCCTTGAATAAATCAAATGGCATTCGTGCTTGTCCTTGGATTTGTCCAATTTTTTTAACTATACTTTTTTCTTGGTTTCTTATTAGATTCCGTTTTATACTTTCACACTACCCATTTGACTATGATGATTCCCCCAAACATTTTTTTTTTTGAAACAAGATAAGGTAAAAACAAGTAAAGAAACAAACGAAGAAGTCATTGGGTTTCCTAGACCACTCTCATCTAACCTGGACCATCTGACAAGACACGACACAGAACTCATGTCTTCGCCGCAACAAGATTTTAGTTATATCGGAATTGACCTCTACGACCCTTGACTACTTGGTACTAGGTCTTTACCAGACTATGTAGTGTTGAGTATATGAATCAAACAGATAATCCAGAAATAATTCATGGGTATTTATCCCCAGGGAACCAGAAGTCCAAAGCCGGAGAGAGGCAGCCTCTATAGCACATTGCTTGACCTGAGCAGTGGCGGATATTGCTGTGTGCTGCCCTTGACGCATCCTTGCTCCTAGCACGAGGGACCCACTCTGGGTGAAGGGAGAGCAAGCTGCAGAGCTTGCAAAAAGGCCCAGCATTTCCAGAACACTCCACTCAATCACTTCAGACTCTCCATGTCAGCTTGTCCCCTGGCCTGGAGTATTCCCTAAGTAGGCTGAAAAAACACACACTCTCCCAGGCTCCCGGGACCATTGTGTAAGTTTCCAGTATGGCTCCCAGAGCAACCCAAATGAGTTTTCACAACTGCCCAGAGCAGGGACTTTGCTGCTAGACCATAGATTAAGATGAATTGGTTCTGTCTCAACGTACCACATGATTGCACACGGTCAACTTCTACCTCTTAAGGGAGGGGAGAGCTAGGTCACAGAGTCAAAAAGGAGCATGGTGTGATACACAAAATAACTTAAAGTCATCAGTTCTATGCCCAAATTCTTGTCTTGCCATAAGCTAGCTGTGTGATCTCAGGTAAGTCAGCAAACTATGGTGTACCTTAAACTTCCTCGCCTATAACACGGAGATCATAATACTAATCTCAGAAAGAGCTTATAGAGATTAAATAAAATATTATACCTGAAAGTATCTAAGGGAGAGTGCACACATTGTTAACTAAAATGGAATCTTAATTTCTTTCTCCCATCTACACAAGCCACATAAACTTTTCTCTATAAGAAGAAAATTGTGGCCAGGCATGGGGCTCATACCTGTAATCCCAGCATTCTGGGAGGCCAAGGCAGAAGGATTACTTGAGCCCAGGAGTTTGAGACCAGCTTGGGCAACATAGCAAGACCTTATCTCTACAAAAAAAGTAAAAAAAAAAAAAAAAAAGCTAGGCATGGTGGTGCATGCCTATGGTCCCAGCTACTTGGTAGGCTGATGTGGAAGGATCGCCTGAGCCCAGGAGTCTGAGGCTGCAATGAGCCATGACTATGCCACTGCACTCCAGTCTGGGTGATAGAGTGAGACCTTGACTCAAAAAAAAGAAAGAAAGAAAATCATGGCTGACAAGAGATTAATTAAGGGGTACAATGTACCTTATTAGGGTGATGGATACCCTAAAAGCCCTGATTTCACCATTATGCAATCAATGCACATAATAAAATTATACTTGTACCCCATAAATTTATATAAATGAAAAAAAAAGAGAAGGGAATCATTTCATTTCTTTTCTTTCCCCAGAAGGCCTTGCGTCACCCCACGAGCCAAAGTCCGGCTAAGGGAAAATAACGAAAAGCAGGAAGGACAGTTCATTAGGACGTTGGGCTGCTCCCCCATGAGTTGGGAAGATCTGGGCACCCAACTTTTCCCCAGAGACAGAGAAGCATGGAGGGCCGGAGGGATGGAGAGGACACTTACTTCCATAAGGGGAGCCTGTGGGCGAGCCGTTTAGAAATCCTGGTGATCCTGGAACGCCCAGGTTGGCCATGGGGACATTGCTGTAGCCATTCATACTGTTACTGGAGGTGCTATAGTTAGACTGCTGAGGCGTGGAGCTGGAGGAGTATCCCCGAGGAGAGATGCTGCTTGTGTTGCGGATGTAGCCTTGACGAGGAAAGAAAAGCGCAGGTAAGTCAACGGGTCCACACAGTCAGGCCACATGTGATTGGCACAGGTCCACAATGGTCGCAGACTATAGAAACCACCGGCTGGCCCTGGACAGCGGTGGGAAGTGTGCAGTGCGCCGTCAACCTTTTAAACCACCTCCCTCTCCTGCATCCAAGCAAGCTTGTGTCCCTGAGAGCCCTTCCTCTTCTTTCAAACCCGCATTCAGCACCTCCAGCTCACACCAAGAAGTGAATGACTCATGGTGCTTTTGGAGTGCCTTCTCCCGAGTCTTATTTCTATGAGGAGTCCTATGAGATATTAATTGGAGGCACTGAGCTAAGCATTCTATGGCCAACTGAAACTGGGTAGATGTTATATACTGTAGCTGTTTCTTGAAGATCCACTCACGAAAGGTCTAGAGAATAAACTGGTTCAACTTTGCTCACCTAGGGGTTCCCAAATAGAACACAACATAGTGTCTTTTCTCAAAGGGGTGGAGGGGAAAGGTAACCTACTAACATCTCCAGGGTCACTTGTATTCTACAAAACACAATTTTGGAAATGTGAGTTCAAAGTTGTTGCCACATCCTATGTGGGGGTGGGGGTCGTTTTCATTCAAAAAGTAATGCTGAGAGTTCACCTAAACGTGCTGTTCTTTGACCTAGACTATGAGGCATCAGCAATTGAGTATAGGAGCATCCAGTTTGTGACTGGGATGAGGGAAGGAATGATAAATCTTCCCCATATTTCTGAAACCTTAGCACAGAGACATCACCTAATCTATCCTGAAGTAAACCACTTTGGATCACTGTCTCTAAAACTATTTAGGAAACACCCCAAATGTATCACTCAGTGAAAAAGGATTTGATATATGGTCCATGGGTCCCATGTCTACCAAAAAAAAAAAAAAGAAGAAGAAATAATATGCCCCACCTACTCTTTTTTTATGAAAACTTTAATCCCAGCACTTTGGGAGGCTGAGGCAGAAGAATTACCTGAGCCCAGAGCTTGAGCCGTGACCATAAACAGAATATATTCCCGGATAGACAATCCACTTACAAACTGAATGATTTCAGCGTCGTAGATGGTACGTAATTAGATTTTGAGCTTTGTGGGTCCTAGGTAGAACCCCTTTGGCCGGAAGTATTTAAGGATAACATTGACTTTTATGACTTTAGAAGAGTTTAAGCTTATGGAAACTAGATTTACAGACATTAATCAAAAATATTATGCTTCTGCTATTGTAATTGAATAATAGAGAGGCTTATTATTACCATTATCGTTTTTTATACCCAGATTTCTCATCCTGGTAACCAAAAGTGAATAGCTTGGTTTTATTTGGTAAATTCTATTTTGCATTATCTCACATACAAATATATAGCAGCAAACAAATATAGTCAGCTGTGCTTTTTACATATAAAGAATATCATGTTAAGGTTTTTTTCATTGAGATTGATTTTTTTTTTATCAAAGTGCTAGTCTAAAACTGTCACAAATCATTTTCTAAAGGGAGTAAATATTCCTAATGATGTCTCTAACCTTGAGATAGTTTTATTTCTAATTTCGTTCATTCACTGAAAGAGAATTTCTCATTCTTTTGCCCATTCGGCCTCCCAAGTAGTTGGGACCATAGGCATGCACCACCATGCCTAGCTTTTTTTTTTGTAGAGACGAGGTCTTGTTGTTTTGCCCAAGCTCCTGGGCTCAGGTAATTCTTCTGCCTCAGCCTCCCAAAGTGCTGGGATTAAAGTTTTCATAAAAAAAGAGTAGGTGGGGCATATTATTTCTTCTTCTTCTTCTTCTTCTTTTTTTTTTTGGTAGACGTGGGACCCATGGACCATATATCAAATCCTTTTTCACTG
>CAUYQG010146598.1:0-10386 GCA_963574415.1 Tarsius wallacei
TGCTTATGAGTGAGAACATGTGACACTCACTTCTTTGTTTCTGTGATAGATCACTCAGTATTTTAGACTCTAACTCCATCCAAGTTGCTGTGAAGTTCATAATTTTGTCCTTTATGGCTGTGTAATATTCCATTGTGTATATGTACCACATTTAAAAAATACAATCCTCTTTCAACAGGCAGCATGGTTGGTTCCATGTTTTTGCTATTGTGAATAATGCTGGAATAAACATGTGTGTAGGTATCTTTTCCATAGAGTGATTTGAGTTCTTCCGGGTCTATTCCCAGAAGGGGGATTGTGGGGCCATATGGAAGGTTGATTTTTAGATCAGAGGATAACTTTAACTTAGCATTAATTTGTTTCAAAACAGTGTTAATGCAATAGCAGCAAATACCTTCCTGGCAACTGCTGATTTCTGTAATTGTGCAAATATTTAAGCATTTGGGGCATGTAGATCAATGTTCAACCGTGAGGCGTTGCTCTGGTGAAAGGTTCCACATTATTGAAACTTTTTTCTAAAACAGGTTTCTGACCCTGAGTCATGAGTATATCAGTTATCACCACAGTGGAAAGTGTGTGTACTTTCTGGGTATGTGTTTTTAGAGCCTTGCCAAAGTGTGGCCTGTGCATCTGTCACATCAGCATCCCCTGCGGCTGGTTAGAAATGCAGAATTGTGGGGCCCACCTCGGACCTGCTAGATCAGAATCTGCATTTAACAAGATCCCCAGGGAATTTGTCTTGGTTCTATCTTCTGGTCAAGGGGCCACCACAGCACAGAGCACCATATGGGACCCAGGCATGTGCATGGTTCTAATCCAAAATCATGGGAACCACCTATTGTGCTTTGGCCACCTGACTCCAAATTAATAGCCTGAAAATCCCATCCGGGTAAGAGCAAGAAAGGAGCCAAGTACCACACATTGATGTTTAGCATGCACTGGCTTAACATTTGAGGTTTTGGTTGAGTTCTCCCATTTGTTGCCCCAATGGTAAGTTTGGTCCAGGAAGAGTCGATGGCTTGATGTCTTACCCAGGGACCACTAACCCTAACTAATGATGGGCTTGTAACCATAGGTATAGCTAAATTCATGTTATTTGCCTAGTCTAAGGCCTCACTATGAATCATTCATTGAGTTCTCACAGTTACTCTATGCAGGTGTATTGATAATTTCCCTGTGTAACAACGTATGAAGAAATGGAAGGCCCTAAGAGGTGACATGGCCTGCAGGTGGGGGAATTTAGTTGAGACCAGGAAAGAAACTGGGCTGGGCATGGTGGCACACACCTCTCAGCAACTAGGGAGGTTGAGTGGGAAGATTACCTGAGCCCAGGAGTTTGTGGCTGAACCTAGCCATTATCATTCCATGGCACTCCAGCCTGGGTGACAGAGTAAGACTCTGTCTCTAAGGAAAAAAATAAAAACAGGAAACTTGTTCATAGAGAGAAACCTCTGAGGGTCAAATGATTCAGTGTAGGAGGACTCAAATGGATAGTGAAATGCAAGGGTCTTGGTTCTATCTTCTGGTCAGGGGGCCACCACAGCACAGAGCACCATATGGGACCCAGGCATGTGCATGGTTCTAATCCAAAATCATGGGAACCACCTATTGTGCTTTGGCCACCTGACTTCAAATTAATAGCCTGAAAATCCCATCCGGGTAAGAGCAAGAAAGGAGCCAAGTACCATAATTCCAAGTTGTCTCCTATCACACATACTGGAGAAACTTCTCAATCCTTCATGACCCAGCCTGCAAACACAAATATCCAGTATCCATGATAAATTGGGCACACTTAGCCCTCTGTAACTATAACAGAAGCCCTCATGCTGGCGTGTCTGCCGTGCCAAATTTGTAGATTCCACAGCATCTTGTGCTTTGCTTTAATATGCTTCAGATGTAAACGTGAGAGAGAGGAGCATATGACTTCACTGTGGATGGTGGCATTTCAGGCAGCCTTGCAGTGAGACTATCACAGCTGGTGCACCCAGGCACTCTCTGTGGCGTTCTCTGCCTTCCACTTCGGTTCTAAAAGCACGTGGCTGTGGAAATCACTTACTATTCCATACCTGCAAGCATGTTAACAGGCCAACCCAGAGCCATGGCAACTGCATGAGTGAGCAGGAGAAGCAAAATTCCCTGAGCACAGGGCGCCAGGCGGTCCCTGCCGGCCTTCCACCTAAGGGCAGCATAGGGATGTCACATGGGCCCGACCCAAACCCTGGCTCTAAGACTCTCAGTCTAGCAACTTTTAAGACAATGTTTCAATTTTTTAACAAGTTATTTATTTATTTATTAGAGACAAGGTCTTGCTCTGTCACCTAGGCTGGAGTGCTGTTCTGCAATCATAGCTCATTGAAGCCTCGAACTCCTGGCCTCAAGCAATCCTCCCACCTCAGCCTCCTCAGTAGTAGCTGGCATTACAGGCATGAGCCACTGTACCTGGCCAAAGAAAATTGATTTTATACCTGGAAAAAAGTGCCATCGCTGTGACTTCTGGTAGTGATGGATTCTGATGACACTTGCAGGCCAGTCCCTCTCTCTTCCACCATGGGGGGATGTCACGTGCTCACATGGGGGAGGGGTCCAGTATTCAATGGCTGTTAGGTGCTGGGGTTTGGAGCACACATGCCTGCTCTCATCCACCTGTCTGTACCACTTAAGTGCTGTGTGGCTTTGGGCAAGTTATTATCCCCTCCCTTCCTATTTTCTCACTGATAAAATGAGGACAGTGTGGAACTCACCTGTAGGGGACATTCATTATATTTCCTGCCTGCCCCATGCCTTTGAACACCCCACCTAGGCTCCCATATTTTCCCCTGTAGTGAGTCCTGCCTTCCCGAGGTAGAACCCAGGAACTAGCTTTTCTAGCCTGCCTTGCAGCTAGCTTCGCTGTAAGAAATGGAATGTGCTGGGCCAAGAGACCAACATCTGACGGGGAGGAGTCCCAACATCTTGGACTGGAGGGGCCTGACCACTTATCAAATGTACGCACAAGACACAGACCCAGAAGAGAGCATGAAGGAGGTGGTGCCAGGTGCACCTGTGCTGGTGGGGAGGGGAACTGTCTCTCAGAGGCAACCATGCTGAAGACTCTGCATCGTGAGGTGAGTTGCGGTGGGACCTGTCCAGTTGACTGTTGCTTCTGGATCTGTAGCCCCGGGACCCAATTGTGTGGCCCTTCTAGACACAGAGTAAGGAGGTCAGAGTCTTTAATCAATTATTTATCTACTTCAGTGGGCTAAAGTGGATGCTGCAACTAAGTGCCACGTGGGCCGCTGTTGAGATTGAGTTATCGAGGTCAAGTGCTGGTGAAAATCACTTATTATCCTTGCTGTTTTGTGTTTTTTGAAGTCCATCAGGATCCATCTGCAAGATGTAAGAGAATACTGATTTTAAATTTTATATCATATTAACGCCACCTGGTGCAGACTTTAAAACATTCCTGCACTCTCTGATTGCCTCCTATTCTGAGGTGGAGTCTGTGCCTCTCCCAACGGCCCCCCAAGACTCAGTGGGCCTTTTGACTGCCTCCTCGAATAAAATGCAGTAGAAGTGATACCGTGTGACTTCTGAGATGAGGTTAGAAAAGGGTGTGCAGCATCTGCCTGGGTCTCTCTCTCGGGAATCTGTCCCCATGTTGCAGGGAAGCCCAAGTTACCCTTGGAGGCCACATGTAGGTGTCTCACGGGTAGCCTGAGCTCTCAGTCAACAGCCAGAACGCAGGGGGAGCAGATAAGCCAGGGATGATGCCAGCCCCTCCACCATGGCACAACACACATGAGAGAGCCCAGGTGAGAAGATTCCCGGGGAGCCTGCTCACCCCCAGAGTTTTAAACCACTGGGTTTAGGGGTGATTTGCTACATAGCAATGGACAACTGATATCTATCATTGATTGAGTAGCAATAGGTAACTGACACCTAGTATTTGTACAGTGCTCTCTGGCTTTCCGAGTGCTTGGATGTGAATTTTCCTATTTGGATTCTGCGTCAGCCCTGAATGGATTGTGATTCATCAATCTGTATGTGGAGAAAACATCTGTAAATGCTGAATACCTGACTGCCTCACAAGGCTCATCTTCTGAGAGACACAGAGAGACCAAAGCCCAGGTCTCTAGCTGCCTGGCATGGTACTTTCCAGAAAATGATGTGTTCTGGGTCCATGGTCAGAATGCATTGTTGAAGACAAATGCCTTGTCCACCTTGTCTTCAGCTCATCTGCAAAGCAATCTTCAGGTCATTGTGCAATGACAAATCACCCCAAAACTGAGTGGCTCTGAACAACGCATTCATTATATCTGATTATTTATGTGGGTGGGGAATTCAACAGCACTTAGCTGGGGGATTCTGCCTTGAGTCCTTCCGGAATTTGCTGGGGTAGTCAGCTGGGGCTGCAGTCAAGTGACTGGGGCTGGAGGACCCCAAAATGGCTTCCTCCTGTGGCTGTTGGTCTCCATAGCTCGCTTGGTGTCCTCCCAGCATGGTAACTTTCTCCTGAGTGAGCCCTCCAAGAGGCCAAGGTGAGAACTGTAATATCTTTACTACCTAATCTTGGGAGATGCAGCAATTTAGCTGGGGTCACATCCTAGTCAGTGTGGGAAGGACCACATGAGGGCATGGATGCTGGGAGGTGGTGATGGCTGGTGCCGTCTGGAGGCAGACTACCCAGTCAGCACTATTCTCCTAACCCCCAGGAGAGGAAGCAGGAGTCAGGATATCTTGACTCCAGAGCTCAAGGCCACGCAGGAATGTGGCGGGTACTTGAAGCCAGTGCAGGGGTCCATGTTCCCCTCTGGTCTACAATAAAAGGTGAATTCATGGTGTATGTTGATGCATGTGTGTATTCTCAGAAATTTATTCAAAATGTAGAAATTCTTAGGAATGTTACCATGGAAAGAAGCAAGGGACATGAGGGGTAGACAGTCTTCACCTTCTTTGGTCAACAAATGCCTCACTTAATCATGGATGAACACTGCCTTTTGCCTGAGTGCCCCTTACCCTTAGTTTTTTTTTTTTTTTTTTCTTTCTTTTCTTAAGCTGATGAGTAATTTAACGAGTTCTTTTGCATGAACATGGGAAGACGTTGGTCCAAGTTTTGTTTTCTTATATAACTTCAAAATAACTTTATAGAACTCTAAAGTGATCAAATAATCTATTAGGGCTAAAAGTATGGTCCTTGCTTAAACAACAGTTGATTTCTTACAGTTCTAGAGGCCAGGAAGTCTAAGGTCAAGGCACTGACTGATTCAGTTCTCTGAGAGGACACTCTTCCTGGCTTGCAGACAGCCACTTTCTCACAGCATCCTCCCATGGCAGAGAGAAGCTCTGATTTCTCTTCCACTTCTTACAAGGGCACTAATGCCATCATGGGGCCCCACCCTCATGACCTCATCTAAGCCTAATTACCTCTTAAAGGTCTCACCTCCTAATTAGGGGTTAGGGCTTCAACCTAACCCAATCAAATGTGGATTTTTGGGGGGACACAAACATTCAGTGCATAACAATTACATACAGTTGCTGACTCAGTAACTTAATTTTTAGGGGAATTTATCTTACAGAAATAAAAGCAGCAGTCCAGGCATGGTGGCTTATGCCTGTAATCCCAGTACTTTGGGAGGCTGAGGCAGGAGGGTTGCTTAAGCCCAGTAGTTCAAGACCAGCCCAGGCAACACAGTAAGACCTTGTCTCTACAGAAAACTTAAAAATTACCAGGGTGTGGTGGTGCGTGCCTATAGTCCTGGCTACTTGGGAAGGTGAGGCCAGAGGATCACCTGAGCCCAGGAGGTCAAGGCTGAGCAATGATCATGCCACTGCATCTCAGCCTAGGTGAGAGAGTGAGACCCTGACTCAAAAAGAAAAGAGAAGAAAAACAAAGCAACAGTATGTCAGGATCTAGGTGTGCTGGTGTTTATCACAAACGTTGGAAACCACCTTAATGTCCACAGATGAGCTGCACAAATTAAGGTCCATCTACATGAAAGGATAAAATACAATGATTAAAGATGACACATGAGAGGCGGGGTGCCCAGAACAGACTGTAATGTTTAAGAACGAAGTTGTGGAAATGACACGCATTGCATAACGCTATTTCTGTAAAATAGCAGACCCTGTATCCCCGGATGTGTTTGCATTCACCTGGGGGGTGGTCTCCTGGCGAGAGTATTCTTTTGAATAGCCTGTTTATCAGACCTAGCGAGGGAAGGGTTGGGATGGGGCCAGAGCATAATTTTTAGAAGAAAAAGAGTACAGGCGATCTGATGTAACACAGGAATCTGGACTTTGGTCTGTTCATTAAAATCCTGATGATGACTGAAACCCTCCTGGGTTCAGATGCTCCTTTTTGAGTTTTTCTGCTGGCATACTGCCCCTTTCTTGTGGCTGGAACACCTCCAGGGGTTCACTCTTCCTGGTGCCTGAAATGAAGATGCCAAAATTTCCCTGAAGGAAGCCATAGAAAAAACTGTTTCCAGCGGTCCATAATCAGTCATCAACATGGAGGACAAAATGGAGTGACAATTTTTAAAAGGAAGAGAAGATGATGCCATTAACGTGCAGCTTTCCCTGGTTCGAGCCATTGGCGAGTGGTGTGCAGTAGCCCCGCGGGTCGAAGCGGGCAGCGGTGTGATTGAGCCCACGCCTGCACTTAGCCCAGCGGCCATTTCTTAGGGAATATTGATCAAAAGTACTCTCTTCTGTCATCCCTGGAGCATAATGCAGGGTCTGCGTATTCACGGAGAAAGGCTTTTCTTTGCCAGGCTATTTTCTGAAGTCAAAAAGATCCTTTCAGGATCTGTAATAGCAAGCCCCTTCCCACTTCACACCCTCGGTGAGAAGCACACTCCAATTTTCAGACCCTAGGACCCTGTGCCAGGGAGGAAGCTGGTAAGCCTGACCTCTCCATGTGAGATATTCTATGTCGAACTCAACACACATTTGGATGGGGGCGGGGAGGGGGACCATTAATGAAAGATTAAAAATTATACCTGGACACATAAGAAAGGGTACTCTCATCCCAGAGAAGATTTATACATGGATCATGTCGTTCCTAAAATAATGTTTTATTTTGATCACACATATAACGTTCACTGATATCTGAGGTGGGAGAATCTAGGTGTGAACAGCAAAAAAAATCTGATCAGCGTTTTTCATGTCAGACATGGCGAGAACGTCCCAGTTTCTCTCTAAAGGGCGGACTCTTCAAACACATATTTCTTGACATGACTTTTTGTTATAGATGCCTCACTCATACAACTGAACTTAGGATCGTGGAGACTTAAGTACTGCAAGTATGTTTAATTTAAAGTTCTCACTATGTCAAAAGAACAAACAATCTCCAATTCCAGTAAATTCTTTCCCATTGCCCAGAAAGAGTATCATTTCAGAGCATTCTGCTGCTTTTGTTGCCGCTGTTTGTCCGAATGCGTGTTTTGGAAGCACATCTGAGGGCACAATTGGGGCAGAGAGAATGTCACTATTATTTGCCATGCCCCCACCTTCCTGGGTTGTCTGCTGGTCTTGAATGTTCTCCGAGGGCAAACATGGCTGAATTTGCAGCAGACGGCAGGCTGAGCATCCCTGGCCTAGGCTTTGGAAACAAGTGTCTACTGCACTCAAGGGTGGTTCTTGTGGCAGTTTAGAACATTCCTTTGTCTTTACCTTCTTATGTTTTAGGAGATACACAATTTTGGCTAAACTGTGGCATTACTAAAGGTGCGGCTCTCTGAGTGCAGAGAGTGGGGAGAGAACTTCTGGAGGGAGGCTGACCTGCTCGGGCAACCCAGTCACAAGCTCAGGGATTCTGTCTTCACGCCCGGTTCTGAATTGCCTCAAAGTCTATGTTTCTGATCTAAAGACATCAGCAGTGAGTCTTCCCAGAGAAGATGATTTCTGGAGTCATAGAAACAGGTCAACTCCAGTGTTCTCATTTTTGCAAGTTTTCTCACGCTGTGAAGACCCCAGTCTGCATTGGGTTCATCCAAAAGCAGGGTCAGGTGACCTCAGATGTGGCATTAGGGCACCTTTGCAGTCACCAAGAAGTACATGGCAACCACATTTTCAATTGGTTAAGAATGGTAACTAATTGCTGCCATTAAATGGGGGTGTCATCAAGAAGTGGGAGCCCCATTTCTAGCTGGTGAACCCCAGTGGCCAACGTCTTTAGGCCTCAGTCTTCCTGCCTGTAGAAGGAAGCAGTTGGACCATGAGTGATGAGATTTCAGTCTGCACCTTGAGTTAACCACACAAGCAGGCTGAAGGTGACTTTGTGTTCCATTTCTATGACCTTCCTTATTGGTTTGGAAAATGACATGCAACTAAAACCATTTCCATTTATAGAAGGAAAAGCAAATGATAAGAGTGGCCCTTGACATAAATGGTTTAATAAATCAAAGTGGCCTCAATTTAGGGCACACACATACACAGCGCTACAATGCTGGCTTGAATGTGCACAGAAGAGAACAAATGCAGACATCTGAGCCTTCTTGCTGGGAGATACTCTTCACTGTAGGAACATAAATAACTCTGGCATTTTTCCCCCTGGAATACTTAGAGAATTATACTATGGTTAGGGTGTGCCGTAAGAATGTTCTTTCTTTAAATGCTGGTACCTAGCAAAAGCCCAGAAAGACCTGTGAGAGCATCACTTGCAGCAATGGTCCCTCCAGAACCAACTGGAAGTTGGATCCTTTTTGGAATTCTGCTGAAGGTCTTGCATGACAGGGCCTAAGAAGGGCCTAAGATTTGATGAGTGTTTTTGAAGATGACCTGATCAGTTACAGAAAGTATGGTGAACTGAATGTCTCCCCACCCACCCATCTCTTTCCTACAAATAAGTAAACCATTTTATGGGACTTCGAGAACAACATTCTTGAAATTTAAAAGAGCCATTTCCAGATCTGAAAAGTATCCCTAAATCGTCCCGGAGAAATCCCCAGGGAATCCTGGAGGCCATCTCTAAAGCTGAATGGTCAGTGAGGGGCAGGGGCACAGCTCCAAGGAGCAGCTGCTGGACATGAGCTGCTCTCTGGAGGGCGGTCTCTGGGGCTCTCTCCATGCATATACACATGCAGGGTGTGAGGAGCGGGCGATAAGTGTGATCCAGAGCATCCCTGATGGCGCCGACCCTAGCCCCTTGACCCAAACCTACCTGCAGGTCAGAAGCCTCTGGGTAGCTTTAGGAGATGCAGATGCTGACATTCTACCCTAGACCTGGTGGCTCAGAGCCTGGGTGGTAGGTGGAGACGGAATTGGCATTCCATGAAGATTCCTAAACAACACTGATACCCAGGGCTGGGGCACCATGCTTCTAAAAGTACTAAAGCAGGACACACCTTTAAGCACGCTCTGGCTATCAGTCAAAAGCTAAAAAACATCCATGTCGATTCAGGCTCTTCTTGACTCCCAGGAAGGCACCAGGACTGTTTTTGAGGTCACAGAATGCTTTACAAGTATTAGGTACTCAACAAGCATTTGCTAAATGGATGATTTTGACAAGCTTGTTGTGCAGTATCCTGGGAGCTCACTGCTGAGAGTTGCCCCAGAGGCTGGCAGCCATTATGGATGGAGTTCCGAGCTTCATCTGCTCTAACAGGTGACATCTTGTCTGTCACCTGTTCTCAAAGACAAGCCCTCAGATCTGCCTCCTGCTTATCAGGGACAGGGGTTTGTGCAGGGGCTGCCCTGGACAGACGAGCAAGGGGAGCAGCGATTTGACAGGAATCGCGGGAGAGTCTGACCCAGTCATGTAAACATGAAGAAATGGACTTAGGCAGAGTGGGAGCCTCATGTGACTGGATCTCAGACTTCCTGCTACAAACTGAGAAATCAAGGTTACCTAAACACATTTGGAAACATCCCTGGATTGGTACATTTTTAGGCTCTGGTTTAAAAAATGTGTTTGAACAACTCTATTCAATAAAAATGCAAACCACCTTTTTATTAGATGCCAGGATAAACTTTATTTTCCTACAAACTATAATGAGAACAAAAGAAATGTATAGCACCTAAGTGCTGTGTTTCCCCTTACTCAATCATCACAGTAAATCAGAATTAAGGAGAGAAGGTTAACCAGAGTCATGTGGTGGCCGTCGGTGGGGTGCACGTGTCCTGGCCACACATGCACACCCGCAGAGGTGGGTTACACGTGAAAGTTGCTACTCCCTAAGAATGAACCTGAATGTGCAACATTCGGAAAATTAAATAACAAGAGACAGCAGAATCAGGATCAAATGACACGCTATAACTTAATTTACCATATTTATCAAATTTCTTCCTTATTTACATATACTAAATATTGTAGACCTGAAAACTTAAGAAAACATTCACTTAATGTGTATGACATACATAGATATTGAGTGCAACTGACACGACCATTGTTTCTTGTTGAATTTC
>CAUYQG010146604.1:0-11538 GCA_963574415.1 Tarsius wallacei
GAGCCCGCGGGTTCAAGACCCGCCTGGGCAACTTGGCAACACCTCATCTCTACAATAAATCAAAAAACTAGCCGGGTGTGGTAGCGTGTGCCTGTAATTCTGGCTACTTGGAAGGCTGAAGCAGAAGGATTGCCAGAGCCCAGCAGGTCAAGGCTGCGGTGGCCAGGAGCGGCCACTGCACTCCAGTCTGGGCGACAGAGTGAGACTCCAACTCAAAAAAAAAAAAAAAAGAATGTTCTACTTGTCACATGATTCAGAAGTAAGCTGATAAAATTCTGTCTTGAATTGAAATATCAATTTATTTAGATTATATTATTTTTAAAATGGCAAAATCATTGCTGTTTTTAGACATTATCGCATATCTTGTCAGTAATAGTGTTTAGGCATAGAAGTTAAATTATTTCCATTACTACCATAATAATATTACAACTTTGATTATACTAAAAACTTTTATTTATTTATTTTTAGATTCAAGCAGCACATGTGCAGATTTGTTACATAGGTATATTGCATGATATTGAAGTTTGGGCTTCTATTGAGCCTGCCATCCAGGTGTTATACATGGTACTAGTGGGTAGCTTTTCAACACCTACCCCTCTCTTTCCCTTCCCTCTTTTAAAGTCCCCCGGTGTCTGTTGTTCTTATTCTTGTGCCCATGTGTATTCAACGTTTGCCTCCCACCTGTTAGGGAAAATGCGGTATTCAGTTTTCTGTTTCTGTGATAATTTGCTCTGAATGATGGTCTCTAGCCTGCATCCATGCTCCTCCAAAGGGAATGATTTTGATTGTACTAGAAACTTTAGTTGTTTTCTGTTTGTTTTCAAGTGTGGTAGCGCATGCCTATAGTTCTGGCTATTTGGAAGGCTGAGGCAGAAGGATCGTCACAACCCAGCAGGTCCAGGCTGCGGTGGCCATGAGCATACCACTGCACTCCAGCCTGGGTGACAGAGTGAGACACCTACTCAAAAAAAAAAAAAAAAAAAAAGAATTTATTTGCTTATGTATGTTTACATAAAAAACATGCCAACCACATTTTAAGTAGTGTATGTAATTGTATTATACTTAAAATTTAAATTATTTTAAAAACCAAGTTTATCTCCTTCTTGAAAGACATTATAATAGACTTGATTAGATGGTAATTATTTGGTAGACTTGAACAACATGAGATGTTAATAATTTTTTGCTGCTAATTGTAGCGGATTCATAAACAGTTGATATTTTAATAAATTGCCTTTGAAAATTTACAACTAAGCAAAATTAGCTTTATTTGTTTAATGTTTTCACATATTGCCCTCTATAATCATCTCTAATGTGTAAAAGGGAACATGTAAATGTGCAAAAAAACTTCCACATAATGCTGGAAGTCATTCTAACACTAATTATGATCAAGAAAATAATAGGCAGTATTCTTGGGATCTTTCCTCAATAAAAAATAATTATTACAGTGGAAGATTCTACTGTCCTGATGTGTGTTAGATTAGTTAGCCTTTCCATGTTAGAAATCTCCTTTAACAATGGCATGAAGTATATATAACGTATATTTTAAATAGTTTTAAAAACACAATTATATTTGCTTTTTGAAATGGATTATTTATACATAGAGTGATGCAAAATGGAAAAATTATATCATTTTATACTGTCTCATCTGAAAAGTGTGTATCTTTTCTACCACTATCCCTTTCGGTCTTTTATTCTTCAACTCTCTCTGGAGAAGGGGTTGGCATTTTGTTATCCTTTTCAAAGAAAATGATTAAACAGGTTCTCTCTACAAGCTTTCTTCCTTTGAGTTTATGAAAAATCCGGAAATATGATCTTTCCCTATACTATGTGTTATTTTTTACACTAGCCAACAATCCTCAAGGCAATCCAACACTGACCAACAAGAACATTACCACCTGACAAAATTATCTTCTTTTCTGGACAGTGTGCTTATATCTTCCCAGTAGATTTCTTATTCATGTGCCCTCACTTTAGTGACCACTTCAACTCAAGAGATGCCCTTGCAAAATTTATCTCCACAGATGACCAGCAAAATAACCCCTGTATCACTATTTTGAGAGTTCTCAGTTTCAGGAGGCAGGGTGATTTCTGGAGGCTAGATTTTGAAGGTAGAAGGTATGGTTTTGATCACTAGTTTTACATCATTTAGTCAGCATTAGCTAGTGATTGGCAATGTGCTTAGGAAAAATGAGTGTTTTGCTTTTTTGTAAATTAAGATACAGATAGATAAGATACAAAAAAGATATAAGAAATAAGTGAGTCAATGAGCATGTAAATTATCAGATGAAGTAGATCATTACACCAAAAATCTGTCCAATAAATGGAGACAAAATTTAATATATTTTGTCAAAGTTATTCTCTAATTTTGGGAAGTTATTCTTCCCTTCTATCTTGCCTTTGGAACTAAAATCTTTCTCACAAATATCTTGCTTAGAAGAATTTTTTTTCTATTCCTACCTGCTATAAACAATAACTCCTACTTCAATACCCTTACTGCACATGCTTTGGCCTATATTTCATCACTTAACACTGCCTTATATGTATTTTACTTTACGTTTATGTATTAAGAATCTTAAGGTCAGAGATTATGTCTCATTTACTTTTAAATTTCCCATAGTGTATTTCTCACTTAAAGGTGAAGTGCCCAGAGAGTGAGTCCTTCTTGAATAAATATACTGAGATATCTTCAAAAGCTTTCTGAGTTGTTTGGAAAAAAGATAGTTGGAAAATGACATAGGCTAATATATACATATACATATAATATATATTATACATATCTATAGTTGGAAAATATAACACATATAACATAATATTTATTATACATATTGATAGTTGAAATGACATAGGTTAATATATATACACATATTGTCAATGTTCAGAGAAAATTTGTAATTTTAGTATAAATGACATTCTTATTTTCTTTCCTGCCTACTGTTTACCCAGATTATATATTTATTTTCATAGATTTCTCTTTTATTTTATTTCATTTTCATATTTTAGAGTTGTGGGGTACATGTAAGGATTTGTTACATAAGTAAATTCATGCAAGTGTGATTTAGGCTTCTAGAAAGCTCTCTCTTTCCCTGGTAGTGGACCTGATATCCAGGGGGTGGTGTGTGCCCCTTTACCCTTCCTCCCTCCCTTGCCTCATTTGCAGTGTTCTCACCTTTGTGCTCAGGTGTCCAATGATCAGGACTCACATATAAATGAGAACATATGGTATTACTTTTTTTTGCTTAATTTTCTGTGAAAGTTCATTTAGAATGACAGTCCCCAGCTGCATTCATGTTATTGCCAAGGAAATGATTAGGTTCTTCTTTACATAAGCATAGTATCCCATCATGTATGTAGACCACATTTTTCTCACCCAGTCCAATTTCAATGGGCATATAGGTTGGTTCAATGTTTTTGCTATCCTGCATAGTGCTGCAATGAACATTCATGTGCAGGTGTATTTTTGATAGAGGTATTTATGATACTCTGGACATATGCCCAGAAGTGAGATTGCTAGAGCATATGGTAATTCAATTTTTAGTCACTTGAGAAAACACCACACTGCTTTCCACAAAATTTGAACTAACTTATGTTCCCACCACCAGTGTAGAAGCACTCCTCTTTTTCCACAACCTCACCAACACCGCTGATAATGTTTTCATATGTTTGTTGGCTGCTTGACTATCTTCCATCAAAAAGTATCTGTTCATGTTCTTTGCCCACTTTTTAATTTAATTTAATTTAATTTTATCAATTCATCTGAGTTTCTTATATATCCTAGATGTTTGACCTTTGTCAGATATATAGCTTGCAATATTTTTTCACCATACTTCAGGAAGTCTCCTTATTCTCTTGATGGCTTCTTTTACTTCACTGATTATCATAATTTTTTAAATCTTTTAAAAATATTTTATTTTAAAGGTGTGGGTTACTATTCAGGGTTAGGTATACAAATATTCATTATGCAGGTACCCTTGTTGATGAAGTGTGCTACCCCCTCCCTTGGTAGTTTCCTACTAATGCCAATCCCTTTCTTATAGTATTAAATAATTGTTCAAAGTACACTTATGAGAGAGAACATGCACTACTCTGTTGTTTCTGATATAGATCAGTGAGTATAATAGATACTAAATCCATCCAAGTTGTTACAAAGTCCATATGTTTGTCCTTCTTTATGGCTGCATAATATTCCATTGTGTATGAGTACCACATTTTTTTATCCAGTTTAGTTTTGATGGGCAGCACAATTGGTTCCATGTTTTTGCTATTGTGAATAGAGTTGCAATAGCCATGCATGTGCAGGTATCTTTTTTGTAGAATGGTTTTAGTTCCTCCAAGTATATTTTCAAAAGGGGGGATTGCTGGGTCATTTTCTAGTTCTTTCAGAAATCGTCACGCTATTTTCCAAAGAGGTTGTACTAGTTTGCATTCCCACCAGCATTGTAGAAGTGTTCCCTTTTCTCCACATTCTCACCAGCATCTGTTTATACCTGATATATATTATTAATCTTAGAGTACACTACATGTGCTAATGAACCCGATGTATATTTTGTGGTTGTTGATTGAAGTGTTCTATAGATGTATATTAGGTCCAGTTGGTTGAATGTTGAGTTAATGTTCCAGATTTCTTTGCTGGTCTTTTGCCTGTGTGATCTGTCTAAGACTGTTAGTGGGGTATTAAAGTTTCTGAAAATAATTGTGGCTGTCTATGCCCTCTCTTAATTCAATTAGCAATTGTTTTATGTATCTAAGTGCTTCTAGGTTGTGTGCATATATATTCAAAATGGTTATTTCTTGTTGGTGGATTGAGTCTTTCATCATTATGTAGTTTCCCTCAGAGGTTTTTTTTTTTTTTTTAACTTTCATTGGTTTAAAGTTTATTTTATCTGATATAAAAATAGCTACTTCTGCTCATTATTATTTTTTTTTCTGAAAGATTTTTCTCCAACCCTTTACCTTGAGCCTGTGGGTATGATTTATAGTGAGATGGGTTTCCAGTTGCAGAAGGGTGGATTATGTTTCCTTATCCAGTTTGTCACTCTATGTTTTTTGATTTTCACATTCAGTCCATTCACATTAAAGTTAATTATTAATAAGTGAAGGCTTATTCTTGTCATACTGCTATTAAAAGTTTGCTTTGCTTTTTAGGTTTTGTGGCTTATTTTTATGATCTATTAACTCTGTGTTTGCATGTACTTTTGTGATGGATGCAACCATTTTTTGTGTGTTTGTTTGCTTAGAACTTTCTTAAGCATTTCTGAATACTGATCTGAGGTGACATATTGGGTATTTGGTAAGGATTTTAATTTTCCTTCATTCATGAAGTTTATCTTGGTGGGATAGAAAATTCTTGACTGTAATTGTTTTTCTTTAAGAATGCTAAAGATGGGACTCAATTCCCTTCTGGCTTGCAAGGTTTTTGCTAAGAAGTTTGCTGCAGTTTTGATGTGTCTTTCTTGGTGAATGGTTTGTCTCTTATCTATAGCTGCCATTAAAACTTTTTATTTAATGCTCACCTATAGGGAGAGATTATTTGTTGGGCAATGGTCTTCTCATGTAATGCTTCACAAGAGTTTTCTAAACCTCTTGTGTTGGCATGGCTTCCTCTCTATTGAGATAGGGACTTTTTTTTGAATGACCTCTTAGTTGACTTGTTCTGGGAAGTTCTTAGTTTTTCCAACCCTTAGTTTCTCCAACCTCTTAGTTGGCTTGTTTCTTAGTTCTTAGTTTCTTTCTCTATCTCAAGGATGCAAATAAGTCATTGATTTGGTCTATTTACATTATCCCACAACTCTCATAGGCTTTGCTCATTCCTCTTGAATATTCATTATGCAGGGACTCTCGTTGATGAGGTGTGCTCCCCTCCCCTGGCAGAGGAGGAACATCTCATCAACAAGCAGTTTTCTTCTTGAGCCTTTTCTCCTTGTTTTCATCAGACTGGGTTAGTTCTATAGCTTAATCCTCGAGACCTATGAGATTTCCACCATGTAGCTGTGCTAGAGTGTGCCTGCAAGGTATCTGGTGATGGAAGTTGTTAGGATTGACTTCTAAAAAGAGTTGGTCCCCAATGCCTCTGGAGTGACACTGGAGAAGCTTTCCTGTGCCTTGGTCTATGGATTTGTCTTCAAGATTCACCGTGGCATGGGTTATGTTCTGATCTCTATATCAAGGGCTATATTACTGTCTCAAATATTATAATGGGCTATGCCAGCTGACCTCCAGCTAGGAGGTGGTGATAGCAGAAACCAACCAACTATAATAATATCTGTTGGTTTTTTTGCTTGGCCTCTGTTTTCCTGGGAAGTGTACAGTTGACCTAGGTGACAGATGGGCCTAAGGAAACTCACAAATTTTCTCATTCCCTGGGCTTTCAAGAGGGGCAAAGTTGGTTTGGTAGGGCTGGGTTAGACTGGACTGCATTCCAGCTACTACCTGTGGGCATGATTGGTTATTCCAGTGGGAAATGGGCCATTTTAGCCATGCTGTGAGGAAGAAGAATTGCTGATGTACAAAAGAGTTCACACAGAAAGAAAGGGGTTGTCAGAATGCAAGCTCCCTGCCACTTCACCCATCCTGACTGTTTGCCCTCAGAACTCAGTTTTTTTCTATAGCAACATTTTTCCTGTGGTTTAGAACCAGCTCCCCAGCTGTGTGCACTCAGTAGGGAAGAATGGGTCCCCTAGCTTCTGTGGTAGTGCTTCAGAAATGGCAGAGGCAAGAGATATCTGCTGCACAGTTGTTATCAGGTGGGTAGAGAGGCATTACTAGGTTAATAGAGCTCCTCCCTCTTGGCTTACCTTCCCTTACTAAAGGCTGGCCGCATTCAGAACTCAAAAGTTACTTCAGCAACAGAGTCTCCTTCTGTGGCTTGCCCCAAGCCAGAGCTGACTACAGTATAAAACCTACACTTAAGCTTAACAAAGGCAGCTGGGCTGGGGTTTTCTTCAGACCAGAAGGCTGCACACTGAGCACTGCCTGCAGGGAATAATTTCTCAGGTATCATTTGACCATAGGTATTCAGAGCTTGAATGGGTTCTCAACTCCACTGGGCTCTAGTAGCACAGAGATGTGCCATATCCAGCCTATTTTCCATGTGGGACTGGAGTCCAATGAGTGTCAGGGAGCCCTTCCATTCCATGGTGGGAGTGAGCCTCATGTTTCTAATTTCCCACACTTACCATTTCCCATATACAGGGACTGCTGTCTGTGTTTAATACAACTTGGGCAAGGAAGGGACTTCCTAGTACCAACACAGTTTGTGTGTTTTCCCTAAATCCTGCTCTTTTTATGTCCCAGCAGTCCTCTGTGGGTTGTGGTGTGCATCTTCCTTCTCAAACTGCTTTTACTCCTAGAGGTCTCTAACTGGGAAGGCTGCCTTCCTTGGTTTGTTCCAAGAGAGAGGCACCAGTGGGCTGCTTCTAGGTGGCCATCTTGAATCCTTCCTCGATTTGTCTTATTTTCTGGAATTTAATCCCCCCAGAATTAAAGGAATTAAAGAACCAGGTCAGTGTGCTAAGAAAAAGAAAAATGAATGAAAGAAAAAAGCGCCTCTTCCATCATAACCCAAAAATGAGCCCCTTATGTAACCTTCCCGTAATTACACTGCACACCCACATTCCTGTGCCCCTTGGTGCTCAGAAATTCCCTAGTTGCAAATTCTGTATCTAATCTAACTGTCCAATGCTTTGCCAAGAAAATATAAATCAAACTGTATAGTCCATGTATTTCTTTTTCCTTTAAATACCCTCTACTCACTCTGTTTGGGGCTGAGAGTTCTTTAAGACACTAGTCTGCTCTCAGTCAACAGCTGTAGAAAAGAACTACAATTCAACCCTCTCTGCATGTTGGCATCTCCTTCTCGCTATCTAACTATAACAACAAGTTGCAGTCATTAGATGAGAGGACAAAATAAGATAGGCAAGTGTTGGAATCTACTCTTTTGAACATTTAAAATAAATAAAGCCAAATTTCAGATAATAACTTCAGAAAATATCTGTACTATGCTTCTACACTTAGCAGAAAAACCACATTCAAGAGTCTTTATGTTAGTTACCACCTTGTTGATCTTATATTCAGACATGGAAAATAGGTGGCTAATCAGTAATAAAAATACAGTGATGGGTATGCAGTTTGTCATTAAAGAATACAGAAAGAACACATAGTCTAATGTTTTGTAAAACAATAGCAAAACAAAACAAATTGATGATTAAAGGAACAATTTTTCACTGCAAAAAAACACCCAAGAATATTAAAATAATACAATAAAATATATTTAATGCAAAACATCAATATAAGCTTTAAAAAGTAAAATTTAACAGATACCTTAAAAGTTTCCATGAAAGTTGAAATATTGCCATGCACCTTCTCAGATCATAATGGAATGAAAATAAATATCAGCACCAACAAAACTTCCCCAAAGCCCACAAAGACATGAACACTAAACAGCATGATGCTGAACAACTACTGGATCAACACCAAAATCAAAACAAAAATTAAAAGATACCTGGAAACAAATGAAAATGAAGAAACTTCTTACCAAAACCTCTGGGATGCCATGAAAACTGTTCTAAGAGGGGAATTTATATATCTATGAGCACACATCAAGAAAATGGAAAGATCAAAGGTAACAGCCTAAGGGAGCTGTGAACATAAGACCACCAAAACTCTAACTTTAGCAGAAGAATCCAGAAAACCAAAGTAAAAGCCCAAACATGGGACATAGAAGACAGAAATATCATAGAAAACATCAACAAAACAAAAATCTAGTTCTTTGAAAGATGATCGATGGATCCCCTAGCCAGAATGACCAAGAAAAAAAGAGAAAAAAACCAGATAAACACAATCAGAAATACAAAAGATCAAATCACAACTAAGCCTGAAGAAATACAGAAGATTATCAGAGATTACCATGAGCACCTGTATGGAAACAAACTTGATAACCTAAAGGACTTTCTGACATCACACAACCTTCCCTGATTGAAACAAGAAGACATTGAGAGAATAAATAGACCAATAACAACCCAGAAAATTGACTCTGTCATAAGATAACTACCCCCTGCCCCCAAAAAAGAAGCCCTAGACCAGATCACTTTCCAGCAGAATTCTACAAAACATACAAGAAGAAGATGATATCAATCCTATTGAAAAGTATTCCAGGAACTTTGCCCAAATCATTTTATGAAGCTAACATCACACTGATACCCAAACCAGGTAAAGATCCAAAATGAAAAGAGAACTATAGACCAATATCCTTTATGAACATAGATGCAAAAAAATCCTCAACAAGATTCTAGTAAATAGAATCCAAAAACACATCTCAAAAATCATCCATCATGATCAAGTAGGCTTCATCACCAGGATGCTGGGCTGGTTCAGCATCTGCAATACTATAAATATAATTAACTACATCAACCAATGTAAAAACAAGAACCACATGATTATATCATTAGATGCAAAAAAAGATTTTGATAAAATCCAGCATGCCTTCTTGATCAAAACCCTAAAAAACCTAGGTATAGAAGGAACGTACCTCAAAATAGTAAGCACCATCTATGATAAACACACAGTATATTGCTAAATGGACAGAAACTGGAAACATTTCCCCTGAGAACTGGAACAAGACAAAGCTGCCCACTCTCAGCCCTCTTGTTAAACATTGTGTTGGAAGTACTAGCTAGAGCAATTGGACAAGAGAAATAGGTATCCAGATTGAAAAAGAGGAAGTTAAGTTATCTCTTTTTGCTGATAATATGATCCTATATCTTGAAAATCCAAAAGACTCTGTCAAAAACCTGCTTACACTGATAAAGGACTTTGGCAAAGTCTTGGGGTACATAATAAATGGGCAAAGGACAGTTGCATTTTTATACACCAATATCAAGCAGATGGAGAACCAAATAAAAAGAACAATCACATTCACAGTAACCACAAAATAAATGAAATACCTCTGCATCTTCTTAACCAGAGAACTGGAAGACCTTTACAAAGAGAACTAAAAAACACTGCTCAAAAAAAAAAAAAAATCCAAGACACAAACAAATGGAAAAAATAGTCTATGCTCATGGATAGTAAAAGTCAATATTTTTAAGATGTCCATCCTACCAAAGGCAATCGACAGATTCAACACAATACCCATTAAATTGCCAACATCATTCTTCTCAGACCTGGAAATGACACTACAGAATTTCATATGGAAACATAAGTGACCACAATAGCCAAAATAATCCTTAGCAAAAGAAGAAAAGCAGGAAGTATCATACTTCCAGACTTCAGACTTTACTATAAGACTACAATAATCAAAACAACTTGGTATTGGTACAAGGACAGGCATATGGACCAATGGAACAGGATAGAGATTCCAGAAGCAAAGCCTCAATTTCTCAACCTACTTATCTTTGGCAATTCCTCCAACAATAACCATTGGAGAGAGGAGAACCTATTCAGTAAATGGTGCTGGGAAAACTGACTGATCATGTGCAGAATATTGAAACAGGACCCTTACCTATCCTCATACACAAAAATTAACTCTAAATGGATCAAAGACCTAAATATAAAATCTCAAACTATAAGAATCTTAGAAAATGCGGAGACACCCTTATGGAAATTTGAACTGGCAACCAATTCCTGATCATAACTCCAAGTGATATACCATAAGAGATAAGAGAAAAGTGGGACCTCATCAAACTGACAAACATCAGCAAAGTAAAAGAAACCATCAAGAAAGAGAGAAGACAGCCTACAGAATGGTAAAATATATTTGCCAACTGTACATCTGACAAGGGCCTAACATCTAGGATCTACAAGGAACTCAAACGTGCCAAAAGAAAAAAAAAAAACAGCCCATTTAAAAAGTGGGCAAAAGATGTGAATAGACACTTCTCAGAAGAAGATATACAGGCAGCCAACAGACACATGGAAAAGTGCTCAGCCTCACTCATCATCAGAGAAATCCAAATCAAAACCATACTGAGATACCACCTAACCACATTAAGAATGGCCATCATTAAAAAAACAAACAACAACAGATGTTGGCAAGGATGTAGAGAAAAAGGAATGCTTCTACACTGCTGGTGGGAATGCACACTTGTACAACCTTTCTGGAAAACAGTCTGGAGATTTCTGAAAGAACTAGAAATTGAACTTCCATATGACCTAGCAATTTCCCTATTGGGAATATACCCAGAGGAACTCAAATTATTCTACAAAAAAGATACCTGCACATGTAAGTTTGTTGCAGCTCTATTCACAATAGCAAAAACATGAAACCAACCGTGTTGCCCATCGAAGCTAAACTGGATTAAAAAATGTGGTACATAGAGCTGTTGCCGCAGCCGCTGCCTCAGTTGCGGCCATTATAGATCGCTCATCCTGTGCCTGAGGCGATCCACAACTTCAGACTCTGAAGCTTCTCCAAACAAGATCTGCTGCCCTTGTCAGATGTACAGTTGGCAAATATATTTTACCATTCTGTAGGCTGTCTTCTCTCTTTCTTGATGGTTTCTTTTACTTTGCTGATGTTTGTCAGTTTGATGAGGTCCCACTTTT
>CAUYQG010146605.1:0-31483 GCA_963574415.1 Tarsius wallacei
AATACCCATCAAATTACCAGCAACATTCTTCTGAGAGCTAGAAAAAACAGTACAGGAATTCATATGGAAACACAAATGACCAGGAATATCCAGAACAGTCCTCAGCAAAAAAAAAAAACAAAAACAAAACAACAACAACAAAAACAACAACAAAAGCAGGAGGTATCACATTACCAGACTTCAAACTTTACTATAAAACTAAAATAATCAAAACAGCTTGGTATTGGTACAGGAACAAGCATATAGACCAATGGAATAGAATTGAGATTCCAGAACAAAACCTCAATTTCTCAACCAACTCATCTTGACAAAGCCTCCACCACCTACCAATGGGGAGAAGAGAACCTATTCAGTAAATGGTGCTGGGAAAATTGTCTGACCACATGCAAAAGATTCAAACAAGACCCCTATCTATCCTCATACACAAAATTAACTCTAAATGGATCAGATGTAAAACCTTATACCATAAGAACCTTAGAAAATGCAGGACACACCCTTATGGAATTTGGAACTGGCATCTAATTCCTGAACAAAACCCAATACGCATGGACCATAAGAGAAAAGATAGCAAGTGGGACCTCATTAAACTGACAAACTTCTGCAAAGCCAAAGAAACCATCAAGATAGCAGGGAGACAGCCCACAGACTGGGAAAAAGTATTTGCCAACTCCATGTCTGACAAAGGCCTAACATCTTGGATCTACAAGTAACTCAAATGTGCTGAAAAGAAAAGAACAACAACCCCGTTATAAAGTGGGCAAAAGATATGAACAGACACTTCTCAAAAGAAGACATACGAGTGGCCAACAGACACACGAAGAAATGTTCAACCTCACTAATCATCAAGGAGATTCAAATAAAAACTACACTGAGATACCACCTGACTCCAGTCAGAATGGCTATTATCAATAACTCAAAAAATAACAGATGCTGGAGAGGATGTGGTGAAAAGGGATTACTTCTACACTGTTGATGGGAGTGTAAACTAGTGCAACCTCTGTGGAAAGCAGTGTGATGATTCCTAAAAGTTCTAAATATTGACCTCCCATATGACCCCACAATCCCCCTACTGGGAATATACCCTGAAGAACTCAAATCACTCTATAAAAAAGATATCTGCACACGTATGTTTATCGCATCATTGTTCACAATAACAAGAAGCTGGAACCTACCACACTGTCCTTTAAAAGAGGACTCGATTAAAAAATGTGATACAAATATACAATGGAATACTATGCAGCCATAACAAAGAACAAAATCATGAATTTTGCAGAAACTTGGATCTAACTAGAGTGTATAATACTGAGTGAAATCTCACAGAAACAAAGATCTGAGTATCACATGTTCTCACTCTTAAGTGGACCTTGAACACCTATTGTAATACTATAAAAAAAGGATTGACAGTGGTGGGAAACTATGGGGGAGGGCAGGGAGGGGAAGGGAGGTGGGATTGATGGTAGTAAATATCTGTCTGGGGATGGAGGGACACCCCTTATCAACAAGGGTGTCTGAATGATGCATATTTGTATACCTAACCCTTAACTGTACCCCACAATTTTAAAATAAAAAATATGTTAAAAAAAACATTAAGAGAAAGAAAGAGAAAAATAACAGTTCTCGAGGCAATGAAGTCCAAGATCAAGAAGCTGGCAGATGCAATGTCTGATTAAAACACACTCTCTTGTTTATAGATGGTACCTTCTTGTTGCATCCTCAACATAGTGGAAGGAAAACAAACTGCCTTGGGCCTCTTTTATAAGATCACTAATCCCATTCATGAAGTCCTTAACCTTATGAGATAATCACCTC
Source organism: Tarsius wallacei (assembly GCA_963574415.1). Taxonomy (NCBI): domain Eukaryota; kingdom Metazoa; phylum Chordata; class Mammalia; order Primates; family Tarsiidae; genus Tarsius; species Tarsius wallacei. The sequence goes on from CAUYQG010146605.1 coordinate 1,810, forward strand.
TCTTAGGCTCCACCTCCTGATGTGATGGTGATAACCTTGAGAGTTAGATATCAACAAATGAATTTTGAGAGTCATACACCATAGCATTTCTTCAAAGATGAAATCCAGGGGTGCATGTGACAGAAAAGTATGATAATGTATATTTAACCATAGATCTTTTTACCCCTAACACTGCACAAAGAATTTGTCTAAAAAATGAACTCCTGTGTTAATTATTTTTCTTTGTAAAAGTTTTCTACAGTTCTCAAAATATCAAACATGAAAAACAAAATGCAATGTAACCTAATATATTTAAAAGAAAAAATGAAACACTAAAGAAAGAGCAAAACCTAGATGATTGAAGTCGTAATGTGTACTTAACTAATAGTTTATAACAGCATTATACTTATTATTATATAAGGGATCTGCCTACAGGACTCTGTGCAGGTATATCACCCCTGGGGTCAGTAGGCTCACCTTCCTGACCCCACCTTTACGGGCTGTACTCTGCCAGGTGCTTCTGACTAACCTGAATTTTCTGAACCTGTATTGCTGTATGCTGGCCCTGTCCACATAGAGATTAGTCTTCAGGTCACTAGCATTATCCTCTCAAACTTATTGCATACATATAGACCATGTCACTTCCGTCTTCAGGGGTACTGTCTTCAAGCAGCTGCAAACTTGTAGCCTGACTTTAGTAGCTATTCAATCAAAGCAGATGGAAGAATGCTTGGTCTACTTCAAGAGATAATATTACCATAAAAATTAGAGCATTGTCATGAATGCCACCTATTGTGGCAGAGTCTACAATTTCAAAAAGCGTATTTTGTTTAAGTAGGAGAAAAACTACATCTTGAAAATATCAAGGATAGGGAATTGCATATTTGTTAGATGATTGCTAAGCTTGGCTACTAGTCAAGAATATAAATTTTTTTTTCTTTCTCATGTTTATATTCTTCTATTTTAAGCTTAACCCACCCTAAACCCCAGTCTTCTTGACCTATTCAGATTCAATGAACTATTTTATCTCGAGCATCCATTCATTCCTATAACTATTTCCTATAATCTAGCCTTTTCTGAATGACTTTATTCCTAAATTGTTAAACTCACACATAACCATTTACAATTTTCTTGTTTAATTGTTCACATGACACCTATTGGTCTCTTTGGGCTGCCATAACAGAACATCACAGTCCAGATGCCTAAAACAATTAAAATTGATTCCTTGTGGTCCTAGAAGCTAGAAGTCTCAAGTCAATGTCCAGTAGTATTTGTTCTTGGGGAGGACTCTCTTCCTGACCTGAGAATACCTGCCATCTTTCTGCGTGCTCAAATGATCTCTTATTTGTGCTAGCTCAGCAAGAGAGGACATCGAGAGTTTCTTCTTATGAAAGTATTAATCCTATTGAATCAGGCCTTCATTCTTATAGCCTATTTTATTTTTATTTACCCCCTTAAAAGTCATAAGGTAGTCCTCACTAACCTGTGGGGATATCTTCCAAGATCCCTAGTGGATACCTGAAACTACAAATAGTATTGAATGCACTCGTAGTGAATCAGAACGTGTTTCTATCTGTCTTCCACCCACACATTTAATGTCCTTTCCACCTCAACTAAGCACACATCACACACCATGCCTATAACTTTGGAAGTTTGAGTTTCAACAACAAAACTAGCACATATTTATTTGTTCTTCTTCAAAGTTTCACAGATTTATTCTTTTTTTTTTTTTTTTTTGAGTTGGAGTCTCACTCTGTCGCCCAGACTGGAGTGCAGTGGCCGCTCCCAGCCACCGCAGTGTCGACCTGCTGGGCTCCAGCGATCCTTCCGTCTCAGCCTTCCAAGTAACTGGAACTACAGGCGTGCACTACCACACCCGCCTAATTTTTTGATTTATTGTAGAGATGAGGTCTTGCTTGCCCAGGCGGGCTCAGGCAATCCACTCACCTCAGCCTCCCAAAGGCGCGGGATTACAGGCTGAGCCACCAAGCCCGGCAGAAGAGCATATTATTATTTTTTCTTTTCTTATTAAATCAAGAACTTCCACCTTTTCACTTAAAGAAAGCACATTATAAGGCATAGTGACACACATCTGTAATCCCAGAACCTTGGGAGGCTAAGGTTGGAGGATTGCTTGAGCCCAGGAGTTTAAAACCAGCTAGGACAACATAGCAAGACCTTGTCTCTACACAAATTCAAAAATTAGCCGGTGTGATGATGCACACCCATCTGTAGTTCCAACTACTCAGGCAGAAGGATTACCTGAGTCCAAAGGGGTCAAGAAGTAGTGAACCACAATGGTTTCCCTACACTCCAGCCTGGATAACAAGTTGAGACCCTGACTCAAATAAAATAAAATAAAATAGAAAAGGAAAGAAAAAGAAATCTCTTTATTAATTCTGTTTGGCATATGTGAATTGCCAGTGTCACCACTCTGGAGCTTTGGGCTCAAGTAACATATTAAATAATAAATGGAAGTATGACTTGAACACAAGTACTGCAATAACACAACAGTTGATCTGAGAACCCAGACATCTCCTAAAGTAACTCACTGGTGGGTAGGGTAGACAGAGTAAATCCACCAAACAAAGGGATGATTCATGTCCAGGACTGGACAAAGTGGAAAGGCAAACAATTTATTTCTCAAATTTTCCATTTAGTATTTTTAGACTGCTCTTGATCACAGGTAACTGAAACTGTGGAAGGCAAAGACATGGTTAAAGGGAGATTACTCTGTATTTTCAATTATAATCCCATTGAGGGTTAAGGATTCTACATATTAATTTGTGAAAAGGGGAAGAACATGTAGTCTTTAACACCTGTTCTCTGAAGTACAAAGGGTTACATTCTTTTTAGCGCTCTATTTTTTTCTTTTTGTCCTGCTTTATCTTCACTCTCTGTTGATTATGTGTATTCCAACATAGGAGTCAGTTGATGATATCAAAATAGTGATTGAGATTTTGTACCATAGAATTCAAGTTGGATAAGGAAATAAATGAAAGCCAGAGAGAAAGTAAAAGGCATTAAGGAAGTAACAGTGACTGTGAAACACAATAATAACAAAAATGATGAATATGAATAGGCGTTTGTAGACAGAGATTGATTATTCAAGTTAAGAATGTAACAGTAGAGTAGTTCGGGTTCATGACTGTCAACAGAATGTATGTCTAAAGTATAGCAGATATGAAGAATTATCTTAGGGCATTGAAAACAATGAAAGGCAGGTTTGTTTTGTTGTTTGTTTTTGTGTTTTAATAAAAACATTAAATGTATACAAGATGATGATAAGATTTGTGTTTTGAAAAAATTATTGAGAACCATTCATAAAAGTGTTTATTGGTTAGAATAATTTTGAGGGTTAATTAGTGGCATAGATATTCTTAAATGTTGTAAATACAGGAAATGCATAGTTGTTCACGCAGCGGTAATTTTTTTAGGTTTGTATATCTTGAAGTGACCAAAATAATGTTGTCAATTCTTGGTTTTTGTTATTTAAGTCTAGGATCAAACTTCACCACTTTCTCTGATTCCTCCTTTCTACTGCTGCATTTTTTTAATACCTTTAGCATTGAACATATCTTACCACTTATGTTTACTTATGTGTTTGTACGTCTGTCTCATCCACTAAGCTGAAATAATATATTTCTTGTTTTTTCAAACCACAGTAGGTACTCAATATAGGTTTTTTGAATGAATGATGATCTCTCATTTCAAAATTTTACAATATTTGGTAGTGTAACATTTAGTTTGGTTATTCATGGCAAACTCATGTTCCCAATACTGGATGAGAAGTATTATTATTATTATTTTCTTTTAAATTAGTGCTAAACTTATTTATTTTGATTTTTAACAAACAATCATTGTTAGTTATACTCCAAATGCATAAGTAGTAATATAATTGGTGACTAGAATATTTCTACTACTGTGAAGTTAAAAAAAATAAACTATGATATAAGGAATAATTATTGCTCAGAAAATATTCAATGGTTGTTTCTGATATATAAATTACGATTACAGACTTTGTTTATAGTAATGAGTGAGACAAAAAACCCTCAGAGTTTATAACATAGTAAATATATATGGTCATCTTCAAATTAGTATCTCTATGTCATTTCATGTAATTTTATTGTATCATTTGCCTATGAAGTAATATAATTAGATTTTACATATTTTGCAATAACCTAATTGTGATTTATACCTACTGTGCTTCAGAGCCAGGTGCAGTGGCTTACTCCTATAATCCTAGTTTCTATTTTCTTTGAAAATGTGGTCATAATTTAAAAGTTCAAGGTTCTTAGAATCCTATTCTTATTTTTAAAAAGAATAATTAATTAATCCATTGTTTTGTTCCTGATATTTTAACCAACACTTTTCTCTTCCCAACACCCATACTCTGAAGACACAGCATAGTGTGTGTGTGTGTCCGTGTGTGTATATATAAATTAGCATATACTCGAGCCTAGGTCATTGTGCAAATACTGATCTTCAATAAAAATGAAACTTGCTTTGTAATTTAAGAATATAATACAAGTTGTTGAACGACACTCAAAGATGCTCTACTTTATGCATATTGAAACCACTAATTATCAGAAGGTAAAGAAAAAAAACTAAAAAGGTATGTAACTTAGAAAAACACATCATTCGCTTCCTTGATATAAAATCCACTTTGAAATTAAATGTTACGTTTGTTTTAAATATAATATCTACCTTAACTAGTTATCTTAAGAGATAATTTATAATGGAAGATTATGTATAAGAATCAGGTTTAAGGAACCATCCAGTTTTAAAGCCATGAGAAGCCCCAGGCACTTTCGCATTGTGATCTTTCATTTTCATAAAATATGCTCTGGAAAATTGAATTTTGATATAGTCCCTGCCTTTAGTCATAGCCCTCTGTGACTTACAAAATCAAGTAATTAACATAGTTTGAAATAAAACCATTTTACTTCAGATTGTCATAGTACATTTCTCCTACACCTCTGTGCCTGATTTGACCCATGGTGCCTGACCCTGTAAATGACTGCTTTACACGATACTTGAAGCGCGTCATACCACATGATCATAGCATAAGTCTTTCTTTTAACAAGCCATGTCAGAGTAAGAAGATCTAATTTCACATATTAGAGAGAATGGGACAGTTAGAATCATTAATCAGTGATGAGGGAAAGCACATGTGAAATGAGTTTGGGTTGGCTGAACATTTTTCCAATTACCAGGCAATATTCTATCGGGATAAGAAGATAATAAACAGGAGACTGAATATTTCTTTGCTTCACTCTTTCTAGAAAAAGAAGACAATAATTATGAATACAAGATGCTCACTGATTTGTCACATATGGCAGAAAATGATCTAATGTTCATAGAATGTTACAACTTATTTCTCAAACCGAAAAGAAATACAGTTCTTAAAAGAGTAAAAGTATAATAGTGGCATGTGCAAATGTCATGATACAATCCTTTCCTTGCATTTTGAATTCTATAGATAATTAAGTTCTATGTACCACAACTAGAGAGAAAAGTACATTAGGTGATTAAGCTGTTAGAAAAGAAAAACAGCACGAAAAATATTTTTTTTAAAAAGAAACAACCCAGGATTATATATTTTAAAAAAGGTAAAGGTGTTCTTTTAAAAACAAGTATGACAGTGCTTCCTTTTCCAAATGCTAATAAGTACATGCACACACATATACATACCACACATGTATCAATGGACCCACTAAGGATTATCCAGGTACAATAAGTGGTTGTACTGTAGTTGTATTTTCCTGGTTTTTCCAGTTTCATATGGATATACATCATCAATGGTTGCTTGTAAAAGTGAACCTATAACACGTGTATATTATTCCCTTGTGATGATACTCTTTTATTTACAAATAAACAGGCAAAATAATAAATTTAGTAGAATTTTCAAAGCTTTGTCTATTTCCTGTAATACAAGATAACACGTAATAAGGAAGTATGTGTGTGTGTGTATATATATATATACACACATACATATACACACACACTAATTTTGCTGAAGTAGGTGGTGTAAGAAAGAGAAAAGTAAATAGGAAGGTTAAAGATATTTAAACCGAAAGTCAAATATAGTATTTTTATTTTGTCTGTTAAGATCCTTAGGGAAAGCCATACCAAATCTTAAAACTCTCCAAAAGTTTCCTACATTAGTGCTTTCATTTCTTAACATTTTTTCAGTCTTGAATTCTGAACTTTCGTAGTGAAGTATCTTCTTCTACCTGCTTATAATGTGACTCTCCCCCTCGTTTAATGTAACCATTAATATAATTAGTATTAATTATATGAATTATTATATTGATATTTAATTATATTAAGTATTATATTAATATATTAATATAATTTGACCTAAGTCTATGATCAGTCTTTCTTCATTCCATATTTTAAAACAGTTCTGAGTTTTCCTATAGGAAAATGTCCTAAGAGGAAAAAAGCCATCAGGTTTGACCTTTGAGAGTCGAAGTCTTCAAAAATTATCTAGGAGTCAGACAGCACTCTCACTACCAAGAAAAACTCACTCTATGTGGTTTTGAACATTTCATATAAAATTTTGAGCTCTCCATGCAAATATACACCTTCCTTCCTTTTATCCCACCTCCTTTGCAGCCTTCAGTAATGAAACTGGGGAATCACTCTGGTAGGTAGCTGTTGTATGGGAACTTAATATAACCCCACCAGACCCATACTCCATGCCAATAAAGACCCTCCCATGCAAAAAAGCAAAAGCTTCAGAAGAGGGGTAAATAAGAATAAAAGATAAAGTCTGTATACATGAAAACATACACATGTTTATTTACAGAGGTTAATAAAATATCATACTAGCTATTGATGTTCATAAGTGGTTTTAATATCTACATAATGTTTTTGTGATACTAATACGTAGTATTATATATAATGTCAGAAAACAAAATTATCATTGACAAAATAATTTTTAATCAGATGTAATTATGAAACATATATTTTCTCTCTTCACTTTTATGCAAAAATAAAGATGTCAGGCCAGGTGCGGTGGCTCAAGCCTGTAATTCCAGCACTTTGGGAGGCTGAGGAGAGAGGATGGCTTGAGCCCAGGGATTTGAGACCACTCTGGGCAACTTGATGAGACCTTATCTCTACAATAAATCAAAAAAATTAGCCGTGCTTGGCGGCACATGCCTGTGGTTCCAGCTACTTGGAAGGCTAGGAGGAAGGATCACCTAAGCCCAGTAGGTCGAAGCTGCGGTGGCTGTGAGCATGCTGCTACACTCCAGCCTGGGCAACAGAGTGAGATTCTGACTCAAGAAAAAAAAAAAGAAATAAATAAATAAAATAAATAAATAAAAATGTCTTTCTACAGAACATCTTGATGAATGATTTTATAAACTGTTCAGTTTCTTAATGAATTGCCACCAATGTTTATGTACTATACACCCAATGTTATATACCATTCATAACATTTTTATGAGAAATATTTCATTTAATTGGAAATTATGTAATTAATATGTGAATATGTCAAATGTAATCTTATATTAAGAAACAAGTTATTAAGTTGCAAGGCATTTAGAGTTATCTAATTAAAATAACATTTATGAACTTGGAGTGAAATACAGTATCATAAAAAAATTGTTAACAAAATTAAAGAGAGAAAAAGAAGATAAGAAGGAAGGAAGGAACGAAGGAACGAAGGCAAGAAGAAAAAGGAAATCTGTATTCTAGTTTTAGTCTTTATGCATAAATACACTAGGGCAGGGTTCGAAAGTATATTAAAGGAAGGACATCTCACCTCACTTTCAGGGAAAGAGAGATGAAGCAAAGATTTCTAAAGTAAATGAGTAAATGGTGATTAAAAGTGAATGAAATTAGGCCAAATTGGCATGTAAGATTGTGCACGTGTATGTGCGTATGTTTGTGTGAGAGAGAGAGAGAGAGAAATCTAAGAGACAAGATGACAAAGCACAAGATGTTTAAGGAACAGAAACCTTATATTTAAAATGTATGGAAAAGTTAGTAAAATTTACAGAGAAAAAAATCACAAATAAAAAATAGTAAAACAATGTTAACTCCAGGAAAAGCAATTATAAATAAAAGAAAATTTGGTCACAGTGTCCATATCACTTATTGGGAAGTTTTTATAATATGTAGTAATAAATATTAATTCATATAGTAATGATAACAACAATAGTTTTTTAACTCAAATATTGGACTATCCATTTTAAGTAGAAGGGAAAAAGAAAGTGTGAGGGATTATTCTGAATTAACTGGATGGGTCCTACATGTAACCACAAGTGTCTTTATAAAAGGGAAGGTAGAGAAAGACTTGACAATAGAAGAAAATATGGCAATGTGATTTGTGAAGCAGAGATTGGATAAATATGCCATAGGCCCAGGAATTGTCTCTATGTTGTAGCCCTTAGTTTGGGCCTTTATGGATAAGTATGTTAGAACAGGATTCTAAAGTAGATTAAAGCAGTCATCTCACCTCACTTTCAGGGAAGAAGAGATGAAGCAAATTTTTCTAAAATAAATGAGCAACTGGTGAATCCATTTTATTTTTATTTTATTTATTTATTTATTTTTTGAGTTGGAGTCCCACTCGATGGCCCAGACTGGAGTGCAGTGGCCGCTCCTGGCCACCACAGCCTCGACCTGCTGGGCTCCGGCGATCCTTCCGCCTCAGCCTTCCGAGTAGCCAGAATTACAGGCGCGCGCTACCACGCCTGGCTGATTTTTTTTATTTAGTGTAGAGATGAGGTTTCGCCTACCCAGGCGGGTCTCGAACCCGCGGGCTCAGGCAATCCACTCACCTCAGCCTCCCAAGGCGCGGGATTACAGGCTGAGCCACCCAGCCCGGCGGTGAATCCATTTTAAAGATGAATGGAATTAAGCTAAATTGGCATGGTAGATTGTGTGTGTATGCACGTGTTTGTATGTGTGAGAAAGGGAGAGAGAGAGGGAGGGAGAGAGGGAAGGAGGGAGGGAGAGGGGGAGAGAGAGAGAGAGAGAATGAATATGAGAATTCCACCTTAAAAAGGTGGAAGTAGCAATGAATGAATTTTGGCATGGATATTCCAGAAGGAAACACATTGTCTCTATCTTGATTTTAACACATAAAATTCATCTCAAACATTAGGACTGCAGAACTATGAGAGAACAAAAATCAGTTTTTTTAAACCACTAAGCTCAGGTAAATTTTTTACAGAACACATGAAACTAATACAAAAACCATCTAGGTACAGCCACATGGTAAGAAGTGGAATTCCTAATGCCCGTATTTGTTGTTGTTTTTCTTTTGTGTGTTATAACGAAAGAAATTATGTGTCAGTGACAACAGAGTCACCAACAAGAACCTTCAGAAGATTAAAACTCAAGAAAAGGAAATGTTCCTTTCTGAATTGAGGAACGGTGGCCTGAAAAGTGTGGGGTGTGCCTCCGTTGCTGTTTCCCTTTCTCTCTCCTCCTGCTGTTTTGCCCCAGACACAGACAAACTTGTAGAAAATGCAACCAAATGGGTAGCCAAAGCCTAAGCTTTCTGTCCAGGAGATGGAAGAGGGAAGCCCAAGAGAACAGAGAATGACTGAGAGATTGTACAAAAGGAGTTTTAGAAAGTGAACACATAAAGCGGGAGGTAACACGCTCCCAGACTTTAAATTTTATTATGAAGCTACAATAATCAAAACAGTCTGGTATTGGTACAAGAACAGGCATATGGACCAATGAAACAGGATGGAGTTTCTGGAAACAAAACCTCAATTTCTCAACCAACTAATCTTTGAAAAAGCCTCCACCATCAACCATTGGGGAGAGGAGAACCTATCCTGTAAATGTTGTTGAGAAAACTGGCTGACCACATGCAGAAGATTAAAACAAGAACCCTACCTATCATCATACACAAAAATAATTTATAAACAGAACAAAATGGATCTAAATGTAAAACCTCAAACTATAAGAACCTTAGAAAATGCAGGTGACACCTTTATCACCCTTATAGAAATTGGAGCTGGCAACAGATTTCTGAACAAAACCCCAACTTATCTCTTAACTGTCATAAGAGATAAGATAGATGAGTGGGACTGCATTTAACTGAAAAGCTTCTGCAAAGTAAAAGAAATCATCAAAAGAGCAGGAAGACAGCCCATAGAATGGGAAAAAACATTTGCTAACTGTATATCTGACAAAGTCTTAACATATAAGATCTATAAGGAACTCAAACGTGCTGAAAAAACAAAAAACAACAAACAGCCCCATTACAAAGTAGGCAAAAGATATGAATAGACACTTCTCAAAAGAAGACATATGAGCAGTCAACAGATACATGAAAACATGCTCAGCCTCACTAGTCATCAAAGAAATGCAAATCAGAACCACACTGAGATATACACAACTCCATTCAGGATGACCATCATCAATAACTCCAAAAACAACAGATGCTTGAGAGGATGCAGGGAAAAGAGAACACTTCTACACTGATGTTGGGAGTGTAAACTGGTACAATTTCTGTGGAAAATAGTGTGGTGATTCCTAGAAGATCTAAAAATTGACTTTTCATACGATCCCACAATCCCCCTGCTGGGAATATACCTGGAGAAACTGAAATCACTCTATAAAAAAGATACCCACTCAACATGTTTATTGCAGCATTGTTCACAATAGCAGAAACATAGAACCAACCATACTGCTCATCGAAAGAAGACTGGATTAAAAAAATGTATATATACACAATGGACTATTACGCAGTAATAAAGGACAAAATTATGAACTTTGCAGCAACTTGGATGGACTTAGAATCTATAATACTGAGCGATCTATCACAAAAACAAAGAACTGAGTACCACATATTCTCACTCATAAGTGGACCTTGAACAACTATTATACTACAAGAAAGGGATTGACAGTAGTGGGAAACTGCTAGGGGAGGGGGGACACAACTCATCAACAAGGGTACCTGCATAATGAACATTTGTACACTCCACTCTGAATTGTACCCCACATCTTTAAAATAAAAAAAAATAAAAATAAAGTGAACATGTAAACTTATTTATGGTAAAAATTTAAAAAAAAAGTACAATAAAGTGAGGAGAAGGAGGCAGTCATTCCTGCATATATATTTTGGGATTCTTTTTAATGAAGTGCGACTGATTTGATTGTAAAATAGTTTTTCAACAAATGGCATGTTTCATTTACAGGAAAACTCGTATATTTACATATATATTCAAATCATATGCAGTCTTATAATAATATATCAGTCATTATTTGGTCCTAAACGTTATACATGATCATTCTGACTTGACACCAGTTTAACTTACCAAGCAATTTAGCACGTCCTGATCTAGATTGCTACTATTAATTTAATTTCAATATCATATTGTAGTTAATAAACTATAAGGCCACATCAATAAGCTGGACTTTATTGCCACTGAATGAAAAACATAGTAATTTGCCATAGATATAGCCTTTAGTTTTGAAAAAGAAAAAAAATGTTAAAGAAATTTTAAAAATTTAAGTATAGTAACAAAGTTTTATCTACTTCTTGGACAATACCCAGAAATAAATGATATAAATAACGTAATGCATTTTTCATATTTACAGAGTAAAGAATAGGCTCAAGACGGAGAGGAAAATGGAAACACATTTAAATGACAGGAACAAGTGAGTTGTTTTTCAGAGTCAGTTGTTTAAGACTTAAAACACATATACTTTTCCAAACTTAACCATCCACAGTATTAATTTCTGAAGATACCCTAAAAAATTATCTTGTCTGTCAATTATCTGAAAAAATATATAACTCACACATCTCTATATACATAGTAATTTTAGATTTTCCAGTCACACTGTCTCATTTACCCAAAGTTGACATCTAACAATCTGTTTCTCCTCTACAACTATCATAGTCATCCTAAGTGATTAAACCAGGTTCACACTCCTTTGCTTCATCAACTTCTCTGGCTGCCCCTCTACAATCAAAAGTAAGGCAGCACCATGAAATTTCAATTCACCACTGGAAAAGAAAAATATCCAAAAACATCTAAATAAGTCTAAAAGAGCCTAAATGCTTCACTCACAATTATTTGGTTATTTCACAATACCTTTAGTTGCCCATTGAGGAAACCTACTTAATCACTATAATTTGAATGATTATCCTTAATTTATTTGCTTTGTTGTCCTGTTCAATCCTTTCTTTTCCTTATTCCACTTTCAAATTCTAACTGCATTAATTGCTACTAAATAAAAATCACACTTTGGCCACTCTGCATTCATTATCAAGTTTTCCTAGTTTATATTGCGGCTAAGTTATATCATATTTCCCAAGTTGGTTCCTTCTCATATTCTCCACAGAGGGATATTGTTTCTTAAGCATACACATCTCCCCTTCTTTATCACCAAATTTGATTCATACGTCTCAGATTGAAATTGCTTCAAACTTCAGCCATAGTAAACACAAATGTATTTGCAATCACAACTTCATCAGTCAGGGTTGAGTCAAGAAACTATAATGTGTTCTGTGCTTTTAAAACTGGAAGAGAAAATATATAGGAAAGTAGGTACTGGCAAACATATAGAAGGGTTAATAGAATGAGGAACAGAGAAAAACGTGACTGGCTTTCAGCAAATGAAGAAGTCCCCACCAGAAGTCTCAGAGACTAATAGCTTAATTTTAGAAAAGTACAAGATGTTGGGCAAATTATATGTCTATTTTCTGCTCATGGGACCCCTACCCTGCTGGAAGAAAATTATAGCTTCCAATTTCTATGTAGTTTGTAAGTGCCACTTGATGGCAGGATCCAACCTGGTATTATATTGGTTAGAAATCTGAGAGGAATCATCCTCAGGTTTTCAGAGATAGCACAAAGTTGATATTGAAGCTTAACTGACAACTGGAAATCTGGCTCATATCTTTTTATTTTTTTTATTTTTTATTTTTTTTGTCAAAAACTGCAATGGAAGAGAGGTCTTTCTCAGAACGAGAAATAAGCCTCCATATGTTCACTGTATTCCATCCATTTCTGTGCTCTCTAGAGACAATTTTCTGTCAATTGTTGCTCTTATTACCAATGTCTTCAAAATATTTCTGTTTGCTTGATTCCGTCAGAGATTAAATAAATTCAAGTTTTCTCCCATCTCAGGGGAAAAATATCTAATAAAATTTTACATATCTCATGTACTTAGTATAATTAATATGTTGATTTTCTCTTTTGTGAAATCAAATGTAAATGTTTTACTAGTTCTTGTTTGTAATTGACCAAAAAGTAGCACCTACGATTTATATTACAAATTGTTTTACCATTTCAATTTTCTGAATGTTTTAAATGTTTACTGCAATATAATTGGAATGTTTAAATATATATATATGTACATATATATATATAAACATAAACAATTAACTATTTGACTACAGTTTTAAATACTGTTCCTAGAAAATGTTATTAATGAAAAGTTCTTCAACAAGTCAATCAAGGTTAATCAAGTAAGTTTTACTTATTCCATGGAACAGTAAAAAAATTTCCTTAGTTAAAGAATAGATAAAGCAGATCAATCTTTTTTGTTATACAAGGAAGTTGAAGTCACAATCCCCTAAATCCAAACTCTTGAGATGATTACATCTGAGGAGGTAAGTCATGTCAGGTCTTCTAAAAGCACAGAACTTTGGCCTCAGTTTCAGCTATATTGCAGTACTGCGGACACTGATTATGTGTAGTAACCTCTTTTTCATCTCAGTGTATTCCTTTAGTGTCAACCTTTTTCAGTGAACAATCTGTTATTTATGATTATATATGCACCACAGTTATGAATAAAAAAGTTCACCCATTGCACTATGGCTATCTAGGCCAACAGCTGAATTTATGTACATCTCCAAACTTAAAACTGAAAATAAAACAGGAGTTAGCTGCTTAGAAGTTCATGAATCATGCCAAGAAGTCATTAGATTAGCTATGGGATTTAAGTTTTTCTCTTTAAGTAACTAAGAATACAAAATACTATGTAATTTAATAGAAAAAATGATTTTGTAATTTACCTTTTACTAACATAGGTAATAATGTTAATGCCTTTTTGTAATAGCAAAAATAGACTATAACATCAGGAAAATAAAAGACAAGAATTGCCACCACAGGTTATCAATAATAAGTTATGGGAAAATATGTTACACCTACAGAAAGGTCTTGATCTGAGAATTTCTCATTCAACAACTAGGCAGTAGATAAAAATCTATAAAAATAAACAATTATTAAGGAACAGTCCTTATTCTTTGTAAGAGTGACATTTATAGTGTTTGGTCAGGGAAACAGAATCAATGGAGTGTGTGTGTGTGTGTGTGTGTGTGTGTGTGGTGGAGAGAGAGGGAGAGAGAGAGAGAGGAGAGAGGCAACTATCAATATATAATGGAATATATCATGGGTTACTTTAAGTTCTTGGGCAAATACCTAAACGATTCATTTAAAGGAAGTGACAGAAAAGTGGGGAACCCAATGTACTAGGCAGAAAAGAAGGCTCTAAGTTCTTTTCTCTGGTCACTGGCCTGAACCCTTTGGGTGTGGTGAAGAACTGGAAATGGTGTCAAGGTAACTGGGCCCTGCTTCTGGTATATGAAAGTCAAATTTATTAAAAATGGACGCCGAGATAACATAAAATTATAAGAATTCAATACAACAGAGTTCTTACATAACAAAAGTTGCTTGGATTCTGTTTTGCATTTATAAATCTCTGATTCTTTGATTTTAGCTCATTTGAATTAAGCTTTCCATTATGACAGCACTTTACTTTGAAGTGGGATTTTTGAATGTCAAGAATGAAAATCACCTCCCAGTTGGCTGACAATTTATTAAAGCAAGAGGTCTCAGGAGATTAGCACACATAATATTGTAAGACATAATGTCATAGGGCTTGTCGTTACAAAACAAACAATTTAATATGGATCAGAATGCACTTTTAGTCTCTCTTTTAAAAAGTCAGTAGAGGCATTTTAAAAGATAATATTTGATAATGATATGAATATTTTATATGCCCTTCTGAAAAATAAAATATCAAGACTATTATTAAAACTTTTAAAATAAACATGTGTTAAAACGTATTCAAGTAAATAGAAGTCAGTCATGTATGTACTATAAAACAGAAGTTAAGTGAAGATGTATAAATCATATGTGTTTTGTGGTGTTTTTTTCCCTCCCCAGAATTTTAATTGCCCCTTGCCTTTGCCATTACTACTATTGTGCTCAGAATTTTATCATAGTTTATTACCAGTCATCACGTAAGTCTTTAGAATAAGTTGGATATGATGATTATCATAATCCAACTTGTTTTATGGTACTCAAGTAGCAATTGAAGACTTCAAGTATAACTTGAATTTGAATGTTGAAATGATTGAATTGAATAAACAAGTATTGTGCTATTATGTTGTGGCAGATATTTCACTGTTTTGTTTGGTAAAGAAAAAATTTCAATATTAAGTTCAATATTAAAGTATGAAAGTAAGATGTTACCTGTGATTTACTAGAAAAAGTAATCTTAGTAATAATGATGTGCCAAACTTTGTTCTAGATGTCTATCTATTTATCTATCTATCTATCTATCTATCGATCTATCATCTATCTTTCCATCTATCATCTATCTAAACATTAGAAAGGCTATAACTTAAAAGTATATTCTAGGCTATTTGATCACAAAGCCCATGTACTCTCTTCTTTCATGATAGACATTTTCAATCTTAACTTTTATCAAAATAATAAAGAAAGTTTCAAGAACTATTGCTCATTTATCAAAGGGGAGTGACACCAATATTTAGCTAATTTCTTTATATGTAAGCCAAAATATTTAACTTCAGAAGCTATGTTTTGAGGATAATATACATCTGAAACTTTGTTGATTTCCAAATAGTTCATTGGTTTTTTTCATTAATCACGTGTCATTTTAGATAATGAATTCAGAATTCATTAAATATTCAGAGAGGTTAATTTTATAATATTGATGTTTATTAGTACTTAAATAAACTGTGATGTCAAACACAAGCTCTATATCCTATACTTGTTTATAATTACACTACATCCATTCATTAATTATTCATTTGTCATTTTGTATATGTATTCATCTGGATATAGCATCAAACTGGAGCATCATACATCAGCATATAACTCATAGTGTGTAAGCATTTATTCAGTCAGTTAACAAATGCTGCAAAAAAACTATTAGATTCTAATTACACATATTATTAAGATAAATCAGAAAATCATTATAAAGTAGTTTTCAGTATGATATATGGAAAACAAATGTACAAATATAATTTATGCAGAAATTAACCTAACAGAAATGTTATCCTCTATAACAGTCATAATAGAATAGAATGTAATATATTAGCTTTTCAAAATAAAGACAACAGCATATACCAAAAAATGAGTTGCCAGGATCCAATGATATAAAAAATGAAAGTCTACTCTAAATTTCATCACTGTAGAAATTAAAGCTGTAATTTCTATATATTTGAAAGTGTTATAAGCAAACTGTGTGATTTTTCCTATATCCGTTAAGAAGACTGCAGTCAAAATACTGATTTAATTGAATTAAGAGCAATTGTAATTAGGATATTAGGACTCCAACTACAAATGAGGGCTAATATTGTGTGCAACTTGACTGGACCCCAGGGTGCTCAGATATTTGGTCAAATATTATTCTGGGTGATATTAGCATTGGAATTTTTAGACTGAGTACACCAGTCATCCCTTATCCCTGGAAAGGAATAAGCCTTCCCACATCTCCAGTGGATTCCTGAAACTGGATGGTACTCACTATGATGACCATCAGCTGAACTTTGTTTCTGTTCATGTCTTCCACCCACAAAGTTAACACCTTTTCCATCTTAACACTTAGCATTTCATAACTTTTACAGTTTGAGGCGTAGCAGCAAAACTAGCATGCTTTTTTTCTTCTTCTTCAGTTTCATAGATAGAAAATTTGTTCTTATAGCTTAGCAACATCAGCATTATTTTTTTTCTTTCCTTATGAAATCAGGACCTTTCACTTTTTCACTTAAAGAAAGCACTTTAAATTTTCTCTTTGGCATATTTAAATTTCCATACTGAAGTATCATACTGAAAACTAGTTATCATACTGAAAACTACTTTATAATGATTTTCTGATTTATCTTTGGTGTCATTATTAAGTAAAACAAGGGGTACTTGAACACAAACACTGCAATATCGGTTGAAGAACTGACTAGAACAAAAAGACTGAAACTCCCTCAAGTAAGGGAGGGTTTCTTCTACCTTCAGACTAAAGCTGAAACATCAACTTTTCCTGGGTCTTTACTCTGCAGGTCTTCAAACTGGAACTGCACCATCAGTTCACCTGGTTTTCTGGTTCTCAAATTATTATTATTATTATTATTATTATTATTAAAACTGGAACTAAACCATTGGTTCTTCTTTCTGTCTCAAACTTTCCCACCCACCCTGTAGATATTGAGACTTGTTAACCTCCATAATCACATGAGTTGTTTTCTTATAATAAATCTCTTCTTTCTTTCTCTTTTCCTCTCTGTCCTCCCCGCTTCTTTCCACTTCAATAACTCTGCTCCTCAGTATGTATGGGGTTACATTCTACCTACAAAAATGTCACATTTAATAATTATTTAAAAATAATAAATAAAATATAGTACTATATATAAAATACATTATCATAGGGGAAACAAATGTCTTGATAAGGCCATAAAGCTAAGGATCAATCATAGATTTGTGTACTTAATTTTAAAACATCAATAGAGGCAAAATGAACAAATATGTATTTCATATATAAAATAGTTACACTGACAATTTTTTCAAAATTCCTGAATAATATAAAATAGGACAGAGCATTTTGAGAATTTTGTACAATGTCTTGAAAAGTAGCCTACAGCATAGAAGAAAGTAATGTGGTTTTTAAAATTTATCTTATATCAGTTTTAAAGTTTATTGTATTGATATTACAATTTATATAGATCAGTGGTTGTCAAATATGCCCTTCTGTTAGAAATGCAAATTGTCAAGCCTATACCAACCTCTGAATCAAAATCCTGGGGTGGTGGCCAGCAATCTGTTTTAACAAAACAGATATACTAATGTATCATAAATAAGTAAATGGATTATGTTTGTAAAGTGCCCTGCATGATATGTTGAATATATAAAAGCTCAAATGCATTGAAGTGTCTTACAATTGACATCAACATTTTATAAATTGTCCATACAGATTTTTAAAACTTATTTTGAATAAGCTATTTTTTCATTTACTGGTATTATTTGTTTAATAATAATGTCTTTTCTCATTTATTTATCTGTGCCTTGAATTTCTATGAGGATTAGTTGATTGGTCTATGAATCATTTTTAGTCGGATTTTTTTAATTAATCTTTTGTATCATATCATATGTCTCCTTGTTATATCTTTCTTTTTTTTTTTTTTTTTTAGTTGGAGTCTCACTCCGTCGCCCAGACTGGAGTGCAGCGGCCGCTTCCGGCCACCGCAGCCTCAACCTGCTGGGCTCCGGCGATCCTTCCGCCTCAGCCTTCCAAGTAGCTGGAACTACAGGCGCGCGCTACCTCGCCCGGCTAATTTTTTGATTTATTGTAGAGATGAGGTCTCGCTTGCCCAGGCGGGTCTCGAACCTGCCGGCTCAGGCAATCCACTCACCTCAGCCTCCCAAGGCACGGGATTACAGGCTGAGCCACCGAGCCCAGCTTGTTATATCTTTCAATACATTCTTATATAATTTATTATTAATACAATGGTCTTGGAGTTTTCTTGCTTCATTTTTAATACTTCTGTATGTCAGACATGATACAATATTTTACAATATTTTAAAAAGAAGCAGTAGAAAGTATAAAGTCTTTGTCTTCACAGCACATATTCTTTAGCAAAAGAGAAAGATAATGTGGTTTCAAAACAGGATACCAATATAGTGATTATCTTTTGCACTTTACGTAGGATGCAGGATCTCTGTACTCCTGATTTCATAAGATATTTTCTACGAATTTCTCAAATATTTGCTACTCTATGCTATGAAATACCTCAGAGAAAAATAAGCAGAAGAAACAATGCCAGTTTTCCACATCCTAGAAAGAAAAGCTCTCTCAAGGCTTGTTTTCGTCTGTGTGTTCTGTTATTCTGCTAGCTCACTTTCTGGGATTTTGTGATTGTGATTATGATGGCTAATTTAATTCAACTTAATTTTTAATTTAAAATTTAGAGGATACATACGTAGGTTTGTTACTTGGCTATAATATGTGATGGTGAGGTTTGGGCTTCTACTGAACCCATCACCCAAATAATGGCCATGGTACCCAATAAAAAGTTTTAAATCATTATTCCCCTCCTTCCATCCCTCCTCTGGAAGCCCCCAATGTCATTTGTTCTCATCATTTTGTATATGTGTACCCATTGTTTAGATCCCACTTATAAGTGAGAACTCACCACATTTGGTTTTCTGCTTCTGCATTAGTTCACTTGGAATAATGGCTTCCAGGTAGCTCCATGTTGTTGCAAGAAACAGGATTTTGTTCTTTTTTATGGCGATGTAGTATTCCATGATGTATGTGTACCCCATTTTCTTTACTCCATCATTGGCGGGCACCTATGCTGGTTTGATGTTTTTGCTATTGCTAGTAGCGCTACCATAAACATAAAAGTGCAGGTGTCTTTTTGGTAGAACAGTTTATATTCCTTCTGGTATATACCCAATAATGGAATGTCTGGGAATACTGGGTAATTATATTTTTAGTTCTTTGAAAAAATTCCAAACTAATTTCCACAGGGGATGAACTAGTTTACATTTTACCAGTAGTGCATGAATGTTCCCTTTTCTCTGCAACCTCACTAACATCAGTTGTTTTTTGACTTATTAATAATAGCCATTCTGGCTGGTGTTAGGTGGTGTTGCATTGTGGTTTTGATTTACATTTCTCTGATGATTAGTGATGTTGAGCATTTTTTAATGCTTATTCACCACATGTACATTTTCTTTTGAGAAATTTCTGTTCACATTCTTTGTCTAATTTTTTTTTTTTTTTTTTTTTTTAGTTGGAGTCTCACTCTGTCGCTCAGACTGGAGTGCAGTGGCCGCTCCTGGCCACCACAGCCTCGACCTGCTGGGCTCTGGCAATCCTTCTGCCTCAGCCTTCCAGTAGCTGGAACTACAGGCGCGCGCTACCACGCCTGGCTAATTTTTTTATTTTTATTGTAGAGATGAGGTCTCTCCAAGTTGCCCAGGCGGGTCTCGAACCTGCGGGCTCAGGCAATCCACTCACCTTGGTCTCCCAAAGCACGGGATTACAGGCTGAGCCACCGAGCCCGGCCCTTTGTCTACTTTTTAAGGAGGTGTTTGTTTGTGTGTGTTTTTTCTAGTTTATTTGTATACGTTTTTAAAAGATTCTAGATAATTGTTCTTTGTTGACTGCATAGTTTGCAAATATTTTCTCTCATTCTGTAGGTTATCGGTTTACTCTGTTGACAGTCCCCTTTGCTGTGCAGAAGCTCTTTAGTTTAACTAGATCCCACTTGTCAAATTCTGTTTTTGTTGTTCGCTTTTGAGGATTAAGTGATAAATTTGTTGCCTAGACCTATGTCCAGAAGAGTGTTTCCTAAGGTTTATTCTAATTTTTTTTTTTTTTTTTTTTTTTTGAGTTGGAGTCTCATTCTGTCACCCAGACTGGAGTGCAGTGGCGGCTCCCGGCCACTGCAGCCTCGACCTGCTGGGCTCCAGCGATCCTTCCTCCTCAGCCTTCCAAGTAACTAGAACTCCAGGCACGTGCTACCACACCTGGCTAGTTTTTAATTTATTGTAGAGATGAGGTCTCACCAAGTTGCCCAGGCGGGTCTCGAACCCGCAGGCTCAGGCAATCCACTCACCTCAGCCTCCCAAAGCTTGGGATTACAGGCTGAGGCACCGAGCCTGGCTTATTCTAATATTTTAAGCTTCAGGTTTTTACATTTAAGTTTTTAATCCATCTTGAATTATTTTTTGTATATAGTGAGAGATAGAGGTCCAGTTTTGTTCTTCTGTATATGGTTAGCCAGTTTTTCCAGCACCATTTATTGAATAGGTTATCCTTTTCCCAATGTTTATTTATGTTGACTTTGTCAAAGATCAGTTGGTTGTAAGTGACTGGCTTTATTTTTGGTCTCTCTATTCTGTTCCATTGACCTATGTGTTTAGTTTTGTGCCAGTAGCATGCTGCTTTGTTTACTACAACCTTGTAGTAAAGTTTGAAGTTGGGTAAAGTGATGCCTTGGGCTTTGTTCTTTTTGTTTAACATTCCTTTGGCTATTCACAATCTTTTTTTTTTATATGAATTTAAGAATTGCTTTTCCTAATTCTATGAAAAATAAAACTGGAAAATTGATAGGGTTTGCATTTAACTTTAGAATGCTTTAAGCAATGTGGACATTTCAACAATATTGATTCTTTGAATCCATGAGCATAAAATGCTTTTCCATTTGTTTGTGTCATTGTCAATTTCTTTCAGGAGTGTTTTATAGTCTTGTTACAGGAACTTTTCAACTTCTTAGTTAGATATATTTCTAGGGGTGAGTGTGAGTGTGTGAGTGTGTGTGTGTGTGTGTGTGTGTGTGTGTGTTGGAAATGAGATTGCATTCTTTATTTGGTTTACAGTTTGAATATTGTTGGTATAGAAATGTTACTGGTTTTTGTAGGTTAATTTTCTATCCTGAAATTTTCTGGGGGGAGTTGGAGTCTCACTCTGTTTTCCAGGCTGGAGTGCAGTGGCGCACTCACGGCTACCCCAGTGTCAACCTGCTGGGCTCAGGTAATCCTTCTGCTTCAGCCTTCCAACTAGCCGGACTACAGGTGCACGCTACCATGCCCAGTTAATTTTTGCTTTATTGTAGAGATGAGGTCTTGCCAATTTACCCAGGCTGTTCTTGAACTCGTGGGCTTAGGCAATACCCTGACGACTTCTCCAAAAGACTCTCAGATCAGATAAAAACTGCTTTAAATTATCTGAGAGTCTCTTGAGGAAGTTTTTGGGTTTTCCAGGTATAGTATACAATCATGTTATGTGCAAATAGAGATAGTTTGACTTCTTTTCCTATGTGGATACCTTGTATTTCTTTCTTTTGCCTGATTGCTGTGAGCATGTTAAATAGAAGTACCATGTTAAATAGGAGTGGTGAGAGTGAACATCTTGCTTGGTTCAATTTTTATGCATAATGCTTCCAAATTTTGTCCACCATGGTATGATGTTGGCTGTGGGTTTGTCATAGATGGCTCTTATTATTTTGAGAAATACTCCTTCAGTGCCTAGTTAATTGAGGATGTTTATCATGAAGGGATGTTGTGATATGTCAAATGCTTATCTATTGAGAAAATCATATACCTTTTGTTTTAAAATTTGCTTATATGGTGGATTACATTTGTTACTTTGCATACGTTGAAATACCAGAAATACAACCCATATAATCATGGTTAATGATCTTTCTGAAGTGTTGTTGAATGTGGTTTGCTAATATTTTGCTAAAAAAAAATTGCAGGGATATTTTTCAGAGATTTTGGCCAGTAGTTTTTCTTTTTTATTGTGTCTTTGCAAAATTTTGGTCTCAGGAAGACACTGGCTTCATAGAATGAGTTAGAGAGGAATTTTTTCTTTTCAATTTTTTGGAATCATCTCAGAAAGAATTGGTACCAGCTCGTCCTTATACATTTGTTATAATTCAGCCATGACTGTATCTGGTCCAGGGCTTTGTTTGGTTGGTAGGTTTTGAATTAGCCCAATTCATAACTTGTTATTGGTATATTCAAGGCTTTGATTCTCATTTCAATTTTGGGAGGTTGTGTGCTTCCAGAAATGTATCTATTTCCCCTAGATTTTCTAGTTTATGCACATAAACCAGTTCATAGTGGTCTTTAAGAATCTTTTTTATTTTTGTGGGATCCATTGTGATATTGCCTTTGCCATTTCTGGTTGTGTTTAACTGGATCTTCTCTCTCTTTCTTTGATTGTTAATCTGACCAGTGATCTATTAGTTTTGTTTATTCTTTCAAAAACCAAGTTTTTGGTTCATTGATATTTTTCATGGTTCCTTTGGTCTCAATTGTATTTAATTTTAATCTAATTTTGGTTATTTCTTTTCTTCCATTAGTTTTGGGCTTAGTTTGTTCTTGTTTGTCTAGTTCCTTTAGGTGCAATGTTAGGCTGTTTGCTATCTTTTTTATCTTAGGCATTTAGCACTATAATCTGTCATTTTGACACTGCTTTTGTGCCATTCCAAATATTTTGCTATGTTGTGTCTCTATTTAAATTTGTTTGAAAGATGTTTTAAATTTCTGTCTTGATTTATTGGTATATACAAAAGTCACTCAGTAACAAATTGTCTACTTCCAATGTATTTGTGTGGTTTGAGGAGTTCCTCTTGATATTTATTTCTATTTTTTTATTCCATTGTGGTCTGAGAAGATGCTTGGTATGACTTGAGTTTTTTTCAAATTGATTGAGACTTGCTTTATAATTGAGCATGTGGTCAATCTTAAAATACATTCTATGTGCAGATAAGGAGAATGGTTTTGGGGTGAAATAGCCTGTAGATGTCTATTAGGTGCAAATGGTCAAATGTTGAATTTAAGTCCTGTATTTTTTTGTTAGTTTTCTGCCTCAATCTGTTGAATACTATCAGTGGAGTGTTGCAGTTCCCCACTAGTTTTGTGTATCTAAGTATTATTTTAGGTCTAGTAGTAATTGTTTTATAAATCTGTATTCTTCCTTCAATGTTGGTCAAATATGTATGTTTACAATAATTATGTCTCTTTTAAATATTAAACTATCATTGTGTAGTGTCCTTCATTGTCTTTTTTTTTTTACTGATTTTATTTTAAAGACTGTTTTATCTGATATAAGAATAGCCACTACAGCTCTTTTTTGCTTTCCATTTGTATGGTAGATATTGCACCATCCCTTAACCTCAAGCCTACAGTCATCAGGTTTGAGATATTCTGTGGAAGAAAGCAGAAGGATTGCTCATTTTTTAAATTTAATTTGTCACTCTATAGATTTTAAGTGGACATTTAGGTTGTTGATACTCAAGGTTAATATTGATATTTAAGGTTTTGTTCTTGTTTTAGTTTTGTAATCCTATGTGGTTGCTTACTTGTGCTTCTGTAATACTAGGTATCATTCTTTTATTTCCACATTTAAAATGCCCTGACTGGGCCGAGTGGCTCAAGCCTGTAATCACAGCACATTGGGAGGCTGAGGTGAGGGGATTGCCTGAGCCCATGTGTTCAAGAACAGCCTGGGCAACTCGGTGAGACCTCATCTCTACAATAAATCAATAAAAAAAATTAGCCATGCATGATAGTGCATGCCTGTAATTCTGGCTACTTGGAAGGCTGAGGTGGAAGGATCACCTGGGCCCAGCAGATCAATGCTGGGGTGGCCATGAGTGTGCCACTGCATGCCAGCCTGGGCAACAGAGTAACCTCCAACTCAAAAGCAAAACAAAACAAAACTCCCTAAAGTATTTTTTGTTGAGCTGGTCCGGTGGTGATAAATTTCCTTAACAATTGCATATTTGGGAAAGACTTTATTTCTTCTTCACTTATGAAGCTAGGTTTGGTGGAATAAGAAAATTCTTGGCTGATATTTCTTCTTCAAAATACTAAAAATGAGCCCTATTTTTTTCTGGCATGTAAAGTCTCTGCTGAGTGGTCTATTGTTAGTGCCCTTTTATAAGTGATATGGTCCTTCTCTCTAGCTGCCTTTAAGATTTTTTTTTTTCATTTTGACCTTCAATATTCTGATGACTATCTGCCTATGGTCATCTTGTATAATATCTCTCAAAAGTTCTCTGAATTTCCTATATGTTTATCTCAACCTTGCTGGCAAGATTGGGGAAGCTCTTCTGAGTTATGTCCTCAAATACAATCTCCAAGTTGGTTTCATTCTCTTCTGTCTCAGCAATAAATCATAACTTTGGTATCTTTACAAAACATCCTATTTCTCAAACACTTTATTCATTTTTTAAAAAATTATTTTTTCTTTATTTTTGTCTGACTGCACTAATTTGAAGACTTGGTCTTCAAGCTCTGAATTTCTTTCTTCTGCATGTTTAGTCTTTTGCTAAGTCTTGCAGCCATATTCTGAAATTTTTGAAGTGAGTTCTTCAATTTCAGAAGATCAGTTTGGTTCTTTCATTGTATGACCATGTCATCTTTCAATTTTTAGACTGTCTTCTTGGTTTCTATGTTTAAGATATCACGTTCTGTTGTAACTCATTGAGTTTCTTTCCTATCCATATTCTGAATTCTATACCTGTCATTTTGTATATTTCATTCTAGTTGGAATCCATTGTTAGGTAACTGATGTGATCCTTAGGGGTTGTTAAAGCACTCTGAATTATGATATTCCTGGAGTTCTTTCTTTAATTCCTTCTCATCTGTAGGAGTTGGTGCCTCATTTTTTGAATTTGTTATTGTTAGGATGAGTTTTTTAAGATTTTATTATTTTTCCCCTTGTGGGTATAGCCGTAGTGTATATTGTGTTTGTTTAGTGACCTGTCTCCTTAATCTCTTCCTGCTCCGTGGGTTGCAGGGGCAAAAGCCGTGGTGCTAGTGACTCGGAAAAGCCCAGCAACTACTTCAGGTAGTTGGGCCCTCAGTGGAGTGCCAAGTCACAGATGCAGTGTTCAGGCAGGGACAAAGCATCTGTACTCCACTGAGAGACATGTTGTGGAAGCAGGAAAGCCCTAACTGGTAAGAAGTCATGGAGGCAGCGGCTGCAGTGTGCACAATCTGCCTACTCCTTTGCCTTGATGCTGTGGCATCCATCCTGAGTGTGCACAAAATACCCTGCCTCTTCTTTTTCTCTCTAGCTCGTGACTGGCAGGGGTGGAGGCGGTGGTAGCAGAGACTGACAGGAGCCTATCCTCAGCCACTGGGAGCTGGTGACTTCTGGGAGTTGAGCCATGACTGAAGTGATCAGGCAGGAGTGGGGATAGAGTTATGACTGCAGTGGTCAGACATGGGGGCCTGTCCCTGAAGCAGGCAATCCCTTTACACTTCCAAGACTCTGCCAAGTGGTGATTCCATCTTCCAGATCTGGTGAACCTATTATACTTATACTTACAGGAGAGATACATGGTAAAAAATTGTTCTTTACAGCCCTCAAAGGAACCCACGCTGCTAATGCCTAAGTTTTAGACCTCTAGTCTCTAGAGATGTAAGAAGATAAACTTCTGTTACTTTAGCTGCTTATGTTGTTGTATTTTGTTATGGAAACTCTAGCAAACTAATACATTTATTTAATACAGTATTTTAATAATTAATTTAAATTTATGTAAATATATTTAAATTAAATATACATTTTTTCAAAAATATTGCTCTGTAAAAACAAAGTAAAAAATGTTTGTGCAGTTGAGACTCAACATATAGATGGGAATCCAACTACAGTGTTCTCATTAAATACAATCTTATATATTTGTATATATATATGTGTGTGTGTGTGTATATACATATATATATCCCCTTCATATATATATATATATATATATATATATGATGGGGATAAAGAGGGAAGAAAAAAAGACAGGGGAGGAGAAACAGAAGAGAATGGGGAGGGAGAAGAACATAATTAAAACCACTGTTATTTTGTTGTTGTTGTTGCTTCTTTGTCACCATCTTTTACTTTTATCTTCTCTTACTGGTGCTTGCAACAATTTAAATATGGCTAAAATGTAAAAATATATACCCTACTTATTTATCCTTTTTTTTTTGGCATGGCATATTGTGCTCTGAGATGCTTTAGGAATTTAAAGTTCAACTCTTTTCAACTTTTAGGTTTTTAATAAAAAGCAAACATGCTAACTTAAAATTTAAGTGAATTATATTCAACAACACAACAGTCATTGACCTAAATAACTAATTATCTATATTATGTGTAACTAACCTCTGAAAACAGCAAAAAAAAAAAAAAAGCTGATTATTAAGACAAAGGGCAGAAGACAACAACCTATTTGCTGTTTATAATCCACTCATTATACCGATAACTATAGTATAATGGTGTTCTTCCAGAGGTGAAGTAAACATTACTTCGAAAGTATCCTCACAGTGCTATGCTGCATGCATTTCCCTGCTTTTTCTACAAGCCAGCTTTTCTTTGATGCTGAAGCTTCAGAACATTTTGTGCATCTAGGCATATTAGGTATAAAAGCTTTTAATCACACTAATTCCTCTAACTGTTCCTAATCTATATCTAAGTCTCTCATCTGTTTCTATTCTGACACAGCTGCTGCTGGACCTAAAAAAAAGTTTCATACATTCTACGTTAACTGAACTGAACTCAGAATTTAACTAACATGGATCATTGTCTTTTGTTTTTTATGACACTTCTCCTTTGACCATAGTGGCTACTCACATATTATAATGAGGGTTGAGTATTAGATTCTGTCCACACAGTAGCCTTCACCAGGCTACTTACGTTATCACTTAGAAAACAATACAGAAAAATTGACAAAATATGTATATTTATTTCTCCTAAACTTCAAAAGCATTGAAGCTTGGATTTCTATTAGACACAAACTGCCTTCCAATAAGTATTTGTTCATTTTTTTGTCCCTTTAAAATTCCTCCCTCCATTATAAAGATTTAAAATAATTGTTTGAAGTAGGGAATCCTCCTAAATTCTACCTTTTTGGTGACTTTGTGTCATCTCATCATTCAAAATACTTCCCCCTAATTCCATTCCTGTCTATCCTGAATGTCTTCCCTTATTGTCTTCATAATGGTGGTTACTCATTCTTTCTCAGGTGTTTCTCTACCATTTGTTTGCTTTTTAAAAATATCTTGTTATTTACCCATTTTAAAGGTACACAATGATAAATCCTTTATTCTTATTGGATAAATGTAGTTGAATTGTGTTTTGATGTGTTTTGGGGGAAAAAAGTGAATTTCAGGAACATTACGTTAAAAGCAAAACAGAATACATGTTTTGCATAAGTCACATGTCAAAAAAGTAATTAATAGTTTGAGGACATTATAAATGTATGGGGCATATTAAAATCTTAAGTAAATATATTAATTGCGAAATATTGGTCTTTTTGAAGAATGAGGACTTTATCCCCCGAGACACAAAAGAACATACCAAAAACACTTGACAAATATTGCAGAATAATAATTTTAAAAGTTTTCTTCAGTGATTTAAAAGCATATATACATTCATAAATTAATTTAGGATATGAACATTATTGTGTGACTATGGTATAGCGATCATTTTAATAAATAACTGGGCTACACAGAGAAAAAAAAACTATCTTTAAGAATTATCAAAGTACTTAAATAGTCTAGAATATATATTTTGATAATGAGAGTATATGCATTGATATTTCAATTCTCAATTTGATGATTGCAGCAATTTTTAAGAGAGATAATAGATGTAAGTGGTCTAGGACTTAACTTGAATATTTTATTTATTTGTTTACAATATTTTTCTCCTTTCACAGATCATTTTAAACGTAAGTTTTTAGATTAACAATTTTTCTAAGATTTCATGGACCTATTTGAGAAAACCAAAAAATGCATAAATGTGCTAAAAAATAGACAATTTTGTTGTTTATGATGAGGATGACATCATTGATCATTTGAATAAAATGTTTTATTTATTTAATATTTAACTAGACCTGTGCTATATTTTATATGTGATTATTTTATTTAATCTCCATAACAGTTCTTTTTTAAAAAAAGTTTATTATTTTAAAGTTTAAAAAGAGGAACAGGAATTAATGAAGATCTAGTAATTTATGGGGAATTGCCAGGAACTTGTAAGTAGTGAAGTCATTACACTCTGTAGTCTAACACTGATTGTCTTTAAGTATTAAACTTTATTATTTCTTGTAAATGCATTTCTTTTATTTTCATTTCATTCATTTTACTTAACCTTATAATGCCTATTTTTAGTATGAATATTGGTTATTTTGGATCAGACGCATAATATTTCTTTTGAATTGAGATTTTTTTTTAAAGGGAGACAGCAGAAAATAGTAGTTCAGAGTAATCTGTAAAATTAGACTGCCTTGTTTCATCCCCAGTAGTTTAATTTTTACAACAACCCAGATGAGTCATAGGTATGCCTTATTAGAACTGAGTAAGTAGACTTAAATAAGTAATTAACTTGCCAAAGATCATATAATTGGTAAGTGACTGACTAAAAATTTAAATAAATGGAACACTCACTCCAAAACTATTATAAGACTATGAAATTTCCTCTTCTAAAAGAATCTCTATTTAAAAACTTGATTAATCAGAATAGCAGTCTCCTAAATTACATTCAACTGGATTTGCTTTAAGAATGCAATAGACAAGAGTAAAATGACTATAAAATGATTGATTTAAGATGTAAGCACAATAAATATTCCCTACATCTGTGGAGTATCAACATTTGATTCATCATGCACCTGCATATTTCTGAGCTAAAGATATTGTACCATGAATTAATAAAGTGCTTTTACATTTCTAAAGCATATTAATATATTTATTTATTTTTTCTTGGAAAATAACAGACTTTACAGTTAATAAAAATAGACCTAGAAACTACAAGATGAGGGGCGGTCAAGATGGCGGCAACACAGGCGGAACTGTGAGATTCTCCGAATGTGAGTTCCCCAAAAAGTCTCTTGCCCTCCTTCCCCTACCCCACTGCCCACAGCTAGACGCATTGGTCTGAGGCTCAGGGACCCCCGGTCCGA